>BPLR01013788.1:0-50504 GCA_021605095.1 Caerostris extrusa | reverse complement strand
TATTTGTGCTAGCAGCGGGCGGCGGCTCACTGACTATGATTGGCTGGGGGGCGGGGCCAAATAGACTTCTCTTAGTTCCCCTGGCGGAGGATTTTGGAAAAGCCATAGTAGGCTGGACAGTCCGACTAGTAAAGGTCGATGGCTGCATCCTGGTAGGAACCTGTTGTTTAAGTTTGGAGGAGGTGGGGGGATTTTTACTTTGTTTAAAGTAGGTTTTTTCGCACCGGGTTTTTGTCCGGGCTTGGGCATACGGGGCATCCGCGGCGTGAGCTCCACCACAGTTGGCACATTTAAGGGCTGGTCTAAAGGCAGTTGGCATTCTTTAGCCCTATGGGGGCAGCACACTTAACACAGCGTGTTGAAGCCGGCACACTTCCGACGAGTGGAAGTAGCCTTGGCAATTCCAGCAAACAGAAGGGCCCGGTTCCCTCTTTAACTTTCCGCACTGACTCTCAGACAGAGGAGAGTGGTGAGGGATATATATCTCCTCAGTTTTAGAGGATGGAGATAGTTGCAAGTAAATGAGGGGCATAGCTTCCTGGTTCGAATTTGGACATCGGAGCAATCTTAAAGATGGGGAATTCGAGAGCTCGGAGTTCGGCCTCTATGTCTTCTATGGGAGTTTGACCAGGGAGACCTCAGAGCACGACTTTAATAGGTCGGTCCTTCTGCAGCATCAAACTCTTGAATGGTGTCCCATCACTTTCAAGAATTTGAGCCAGTTTCCTTTAATCAGTTTCACTGTCTACGGTAATTTTTAAAAATTGCCCAGACAGTTTTAGCCTGAATACTAGGCACCTGGACTCGGAGATGATTTAGGGTGTTCCACCACTTGCCCTTTGCGGACACAAAAAATGGTGGATCCTAGTAACCTTTTTAATTTGTGGAGGAGTCCCAATTTGGTTAGCAGCCATCGGGTTGTTAAGGAGGTTAGTATGGGGGTCAATATTTAGAGCAGCCATAGTTACCCTTTTCTTCTCTTTTTTTGCAGCGACCGTTACGAAGCCATCATCGTCAGGTGTTGGAGAGGCGGGTGCCTTTCTCTTAGTAGCAAGAGCGGTGCCTTGCGGTAGTTGAGGCAGAGCTGGGAATGGAGTAGTGACGGCAGCGGCAGCTGCTTGTTGGGCTTCAGCGACTTGTTGGGCCTCAGCCGCAATCTTGTCACGAAGCTCCTTGTCCTTCTTGAGCTCGACGAGCTCCTTTCTGGTCGGAAGGTGTGAGGCGGGTACGCCTGTGAACGTGCAGATGGCACGGATGCGGCGGGAGCACTCTTCAATTGTGAGAGAGGCTTTTCCCACGTGGGTGACCTGATATTATTTGCGGCGCTCTGGTGTTTCTGCACCTTGGTCATTAGGGCTGCTGCCTCCTTCAGGAGTACTTCAAAATAGAGCAGGTGCTCTGGCGTTGGGTCGGAGAGTCTTTTGGGCGCAGGGTGCGCTAACAAAAAGTCATCGTAGCTCAGTTGTTCGGCTGTCACCATTTGTGAAGTGTCCATATTGGTATCTTCTTTCATCGTGGCTGGATCAGGGAGTAGGCCCTGCTCATGCAGCGGAGGGCTCTCCGAGAGGCAATGTCCGTTATGCCGGACGACGTCTGACTCATCAGCTTGAAGTTTAGGTTAAAATTAAAAATTTTAAAAAGTAAAGATGAGTGGGATGATGTAGAAGTATTTTAGCAACAAAACTTTTCACTCAGCTTGAGGCGCACAGAAGTTCGCAGGATAGCGAAGAACCAACTTCGTCAGGAGCTTGCGAGAACACGTCCGTTCCCTGTGAAAGTCTCAAACCGGAATCCCAAATAACTGGGAAATCAATTCGTGTGTCATATGATAAATGATCTTGATTCAGATCACCTACCTGTTTTGTTTACCTTTGAAACCAGCATAGAATCACTGAAAGGTCAAGATCAGCTATTGACCAATTGGGAGGATTTCAGCTCTACGCTAAGCTCTAAGCCATTCCCCCTTTTACATGTAAGAGAACCCGCTGACGCGGAGCGACTCATTCAGGACTTGGAGCTCACTCTGCAAGGAGCTCTGAGAGAATCTCCTAGACCTAAATTTAAGCCTCCACCTGTTGGGTTTCCAAGCGAGCTTAAAATGAAATTAAATATAGAACGCACTACGTCAGTTCTGGCTTTGAATCTAGAGATCAAACGCCAGAGCCGATTATTTCAGACAGGTAACTGTTGTAAGATTAAAAACTATTCTTTAGTTTTCAATCTTACAACAGCTACCAGTCTGAAATAATCGGCTCTGGCGTTTGATCTCAGATTCGTGCCAGAACCGACGTAGTGCGTTTCTATATTTAATTATATTTCTCACAGCAACGATGGGAACACTCCATTCAGGCCATGAAGCCTCAGAAAACACAATTTAGACGAACGTCGCTGTCGCGAAAATCTTTTTTTAGCAACATCCCACCACTCAAACGCTCCAATGGATCTTCTGCATGGATCTTCTGCCTCACTTTTGGCAAGTAACACATCGTGATTGTCACGTCCCAGCATGGTTCAATAGGGAAAAGCGCGGCCAAGAGAAGGCCGTCGGTGAAAAGTGTCCTTTTTTTCCCAATAGTTGTTGGTAGAGAAGCTGTTGTGTTGAGAGTTTAGTCAAGAATGAACTAGCAGCGCCCATGCCTGGGGTATATATACTCTCCAAACCGGATATGAAAAAAAAATAAATAAATAAAAATAAAAATAAAAAATAGAACCCCTTGGTGAGCCGCAAAAGATCAAGTGAGTCAGTTATTTTATATAGTATATTATATATATATATATATATATATATATATATATATATTTTTTATTTTTTTTTTTTTTTTTTCAATTTCAGATATCTCTCAGCTGAGAGATTCTTGAGAGCTGAGCAACTTTCGATGAACCCAGAAACCAACTGTTTTTAGATTTTTGAATGAGCCAGAGAGAGCAGGTGAATCAGTTATTTTATATAGTATATAGTATATATATATATATATATATATTTCAGAAATTTCTGAGCTGTGAGAAATTATTGAGAGCTCTACAACTTTTGGTAAAGCCAGAAATCGATTGTTTCCAACTTGACCCAAAATTTATAAATAGAAACATTTTAATAGTCTCGCAGATATATTTACATATTTAAATATAAATAATTTAAAACTCGACGAGACGAGAAATTTGTGAGAGTTGGAAGCTTTTTTTGTCAGAGCCAAAAAATGTTATTGCATTTCACACCTCTTCCTCTTCACCTCTGTAACAAGTCACGGAACCATCTTTCCTTGCAAATTTGTACATTTTTTATTCATATGGTTCCACTTTATTGGAAAATACAATAATTTCTGGTACCTTTGCGAGTGGGAAATCAATCGTCATTCTTTCCTCATGTTTTTGAGCTGCAGTGGACGGTATAGTATCTTTTCACGTGTTTGAGTTTCAGTGGACGGTATAGTTTCTTTGTGGTTTTGAGCCAAAGTGGACGGTGTAGTTTGTTCGGTATGAACCAGCAAATCATCTTCTACAATCACCAAGGGTGTCGATAAATCAATATCAAATTCGTCATAGTCCTGAGCAGGCTCATCGTTGGCTACCGTCGTCGTCTCTTGCCCAGACGGTTCTTGAGACGAGGGTGGGTCGTCGACCTCGTCGTCCATACATTCTTGCATCACGTACGGTGTCGAAGGCCTGACAGAATCACACTTGTAAATTTTTTCATCATCTTCGTCGGGTTCGTCCACCCCATCTTGGCCTCCTTCGTATTGCACTCCGTAAAAGTACCTCATGACTTTTTGTCGAAACACACTGAGCAATTGAGGCACAAATTCTCCAGAGTCTTGTATCAAAAGTTTCGGTGCTTTACACGGACTGGTTTTAAATAAAAGCCTATTAAATTCCCATTTTCCTCTTCCTTCCGTCAAAACGTAATGCAATCTGTGCGCCAGTTGAAAATTGTGACGCATGCACTTGCGACTCGTCATGCTCGCAATAACCTCAGAGTAGGGAAGCATCCATGTATTTTTAAAAGCCATTTTGTCACGCATCACGAGATCCGCCACTCGTATTTTGTGGATGGTGACACTCTTGATAAAATGCCTGTAATGTTGTCAGAAGCTGGTATTTAAAAATGCATAAGTGTGAGCCAGAGAGAGCAGATGAGTCACTTATTTTATATAGTATATTATATATATATATAAATATATGTTGTTTTACAGTCGTTACCATAGGTGTAATTTTTTTTTTTTTTTTTTTTAAAGTATTTAGCTGTGAGATTCTAGAGAGCTGAGCCAGAGTTTCAATGAGCTCAGAAACCAAATGTTTTTTTAGATTCAACTTTGATAAAGTCAGAAACCAACAGTTTCTAAATTGACCAGACATCTATAAATAGATTTTAATCTTTTGAGTTTTAGAATTTTTTTTGACATTTCAAAGTTATTATTATTTTATAGAGTTTCATTCTCAGTTTTCCATTTTAAATGAGTCATTTTCTTCAACTCTTGCAAGTGATTCTGATCCGTTTCTTCATTTACTTTACATGTCGATGATAATCTCAGCTCGTTAATATTACAACATAGCAAATGCTTATAATCCAATTTAATCGATTGTTGTTGATAAAGCATTTTATAGGCAGTTTTTAGAGGTATCAATTTTCCTTGATAAACGAGCCTATCGTCATTCCAAGATGTTATTTTGGGTGCTGCAGTAGAAAAATTGGCAAACGATTCAAAATACGAGGTTCGTCGTAGACCACGTACATTTTCAATAACAAAAAATATTGAGTTTTATATAGATACCCATCGTTTCCAGAAAATTCCAATTTTATTAATGGAAACTGAGGGATATCTTTTTTGTTAAACTGAAATCTATAACCAGTTTCTTCTTGAAATTCTCGAAAAGCTGTCTAAAACAAATCTTGCACCGTCGCTTTTGGATATTTACGTTGCATTTGTCCATGTGGAAAGTCATACACATCTTCAAACATGAGTCCAAGTTTAAATCGTTTATAATCTTCGTGATCATGCTTAGGTAGTTTTGGCAAGTATAGAGTTTCAAAATGATTTTGAACAGTGTTAAATTCATAACTGTCTACATTCTTTTTCAAACGGTTTAACCGGGCATAGTAGTTTTGAATACAATAGGGTATCTTGCGATGAATCATTACCACTGGTCGCATGATGTTTTAACAATCAGTCCATATGAGACAGAAAAATGGTTGCAAAGACAATCCCATACTTTAAACTAGACTTGTCTTGCTTACTTTTTTAGCTTTTAAAATATTGCCCAAGGAAATGTATATTGGTTGAAAATGCAATGTATAAAATGGGACGGTTTAATCTTGTTATTTGGAATAATTTTGATATTTGTCCCAGAAGATGACCATTTGAAGAGCAAGCAAGTAGATTTTAAGAGTTGTTTTCAGTAGGCAGTCCCAATCGTAAATGATGCAGCAGCGTCCAAAACTAGGTATATATACCCTTCAAACCGGATGATAAAAAAAAAAAAAAAAAAAAATTACCTTCCAACACAAGTCCATAAATGTAACATTAAGAAAGGTGAGTCAGAGAGCCAGATATGTCAGATATTTCATATAGTATATAGTATATAGTATATATATATATATATATCCTTGGATTAGAAATTTTTTTTTTATACATCCTCCATAGTTTAGATGTTAAATTTAGAAATCTCTGAGCTGAGAGATTTTTGAGAGCTCAGCAACTTTCGGTGAAGCCAGAAACCAAGTGTTTTGATGAGTCAAAGAGCCAGATGAGTCAGTTATTTTAGTATTATATAGTATATATATATATATTATTGAAAGAAATCGTTGCATGGACCACTTTTCTTTTTTTACATTTGTTTTTTTTTTTTTTTTTGTCAAGCCAGAAATGCGGTTTGAAAATGATGGTTCAAAAGTTTTTATCGCGTGTCGCATCAAAATTTCTCACCCACGAAATCAGACGGCGACCAAAAGTTCCTTTTACAACGTCATTCAGGGCATTTCCCTATAAAAGACGATACCCTTTTGCCGTTGCTCAATTCCTTCCTCGAATCGTATCCGTCTTTCTCCTTTTCCGGTTCTTATTCAACCAAAAACTTGACTCGAATCTTTTTATCGTCTGCAACCATCGTTTCAAGCCATTTACGAATGCCGTGCTTCCAGGTTAAATTTCCAACACAGTCTATATACACCGAGTTAAAAATCTTCTTGTTGAACCAATGCATTTTCTACAACAGATTTTATAAACTGATCAAATGCTCGTACAGTATTCGGCAGCCTCCGAAACATGCATGGCTTTTATACCGTTGTCCACCTAAATCTGTCGACATATTTATTTAAATCATTTCCAACCGACCCGTCGACAGCAAAGAGTTTCCAGACATTTTTTCCAACAACTGACGACTTAAATCGTGGAAACGGAGAGTGTCAACAAATCCACAGACCGTCAAAATGTCTGAGCAAAACATTCTTCTAAAAAGTGGGAGAGAATCCATAGTCTATTGGTTTTTAAAAAAAACGAGTTCAACCAATTCTGAATCGAGCCTGCAAGTGCCTTGTTTGCAAATGTCCATTAAATCATCCCACGGAAACGTTGTTTTGTTTGGACTTGCCAATGAGGGCATTGTGTGAGATGTGGATTTTTGTTTTTAAAACATGTATGGAAAAGAGCCTTTTTGATAATTTATGTTCGACAGACGAAATTTTAAATTTTTGAAAAATTTATCTATTTTCTTTTGCAGTTGACGAGCTGGAAGTCGAGTAACGTATGATGTCCAATTTTCCCCAAATCTAATGTATTTATACAGTGTAAAACCGGATATTTCCCCATGTCAAAAAAAAAAAAAAGCATTATAATAAACACGTTTATTTTAATGAGCAAAAGAACCAGATGAGTGATTTATTTTATATAGTATATAGTATTTATATATATATACATATATATATATATATATATGTATATATATATAAATATATATATATATTTTTTTTTTTTTTTTTTTTCCTTTTAGAGAATTCAGAAATCTCTGAGCTGAGAGATTTGTTGAGAGCTGAGCAACTTTTGATGAAGCCAGAAACCAAGTTTTTTTCAGATTTTTGAATGAGCCAAGAGAGCAGGTGAGTCAGTTATTTTATATAGTATATAGTATATATATGTTTATTTTTTTTTTTTCAGAAATCAGAAATCTCTGAGCGGAGAGATTCTTGCGAGCTGAGCAACTCTCGATGAACCCAGAAACCAACTGTTTCTAGTTTGACCAAATATCCAAATATCTATATATAAATTTTAAATAATTGAGACAAAATTTTTTTTTACATTCAAAATCATTCATGTTTTTATAGTTTCATATTCATGGCCGAGAGACTTTTTAAAAGCTGATCAAGTCTGAAATGGATCAAACACACTTTTACAGTCATCAAGCAAGTTTTACTTTTACAGTTGTCATTCATTTTGATTACGATTTTGATGACCATGCCATTTTGAATAGGAAATATAAGGTCTGATTCGTAATGTGTGCTTTTTCTCCTTTTCAATTGGAAAGCATGACATTTCTCTTCAAATTGGGTTTAGTTTGTTTTAAAAGGGCTTTGGTTCCGGCCAACCTTGGTTTTTACAAGTGTCACGCTGCACAAAGGATGGCGTTTCAACTTTTATCGACAGCGGATTCTTTAAATGTTGCAAGTTTTCATGTTGCATTTCAAGTTTAGAAACCGTTTACGAATCTATCTCAGTATCGTTATCCTTGTCACAGTGTTACTATGTAAAAAATCCTTTTCTGCAGTAGTAGTATATTCCACGTACGTTTACGGGGTCACATATACCCATACTGAGGGTTAGAATACACGTCTGATAATTTCAGCTGGCAAGCACACAATGAAAGGATTGCAGCCCATGTGGGAGTATTTATGCACCCCAGACCGGAAATAATAATAAAAAAAATATGTGTAACATAGTATTTTGGCTGTAGTGTAACATAGTATGTAGTATCAATGGGTACTGTTTTCTTGGTAATGGCCGTGAAGTGAACGTCCGTTTTTTTTTGAGTTTCAAAATAGTTATTCGTGAGTGACGAGTGCATCTCAATCTTTCTCACCCTCTATGTTTAAACATGAAGATTCTGTAGCTTCCTCCCTCCGAGTCTTTTATTCCAAAGATAACGTTTCGTCTGACCGTCATGACACCATCCACACGTTTTTTCAATTTATCTTTAAATGTTAAATTTTCGTTTTTAATCCAGTTCTTAATGCATGCAACGATTTCTTTTCGAAGCATTTTCTAACCCGTGTGTGTAGCCAAATATTTTTGCACAAGTTCGTGAAGGGTTATCATGTCATTATCGTCGCGCGTCACGGTCATTGAGTTGTTTAACCATTCTTCCACAAGATTGTTTCCGACACAAATCATTTCTTTCCAGCTGAGCATCTCGGGTGGCACTGTCACATCTTTGTATTTATATTCCCATTAAAGGTCCAACACACTCGACCGCCAACTGTTAAATTTTTCACAAATATTCAAATACTGTACAAACGTGTAGGGTTCTTGAATCGTTTGCAAAGCATCAACGAATTTGGATCGGAAGGACACACCACCATGCGTTTCATGAATGCTTCATCGGAAGATTCAAATTTTGGGAAATCTCCTTCGTTCATCACGAGCACGATTCCCGCTTGCCAGCTAAACTTGAATATTTTGGACGAATACATGTTTCTACCATCGACACTGGAGCGTCCACCGGCTACTCTTTTCAAAATCCGCTGTTGAGCGTTTGATCCTTCTTTAATTCGTTCACGATGAGCAGACGAATACCTTTGAATCGTGCCAACCCGGCATCGTGGGAGTTGATGCTTTCTCTGGACTGTTCGCAAACCGCTTTGGAACCTTTACATACCGCGTACGACGAAAATACACACACCATTAAACTGACAAAGGTAGTTTTCAGATTGTTTCCGTCGCGCTTGTCCGTGAGAACGATAAATTGCTTTTCGTCACGATGTCCATCGAGCAAACAACCAAAGAAATGTAGTACATAGTCTTGTTCCTCACGTACCGGTAACACGGTTTCAAAAAAAAATGTTTAACCTCGGGCATGTGCAATCGAGACTCGTCCGACGAATACGCCCAGTCGCAAGAAATGGAAGCGTAATCGTCCCAACAAAGAGGTCGGAATTGTTTTTGTCAATGAATCCAGAGCTCCGTTTTTTGCAAGGCAAACAGATTCAAATTGCTGTCGAGAGAATCCATAAAATAACGGTCTGTTATGAATGCTTCAAACCCGTGGCGTAACTGTGCCAATTGATTAAATTGACCCACACTTTTATTTCGCGAATGTTTAAATTGGGCACATGAGCTTTCACCAGTTTGGACAAGATGTATTCAAACTCGCAATTCAATATTTCTTCCCAAATGTGTGTGGTTTCATTGCACTTGAAGATACCCACGCCTTTCACATACCGATACAATTGCTTGAAATCAATGTCGGGCAAAGCCTCAAAGATGGCTTCGATTAAATCGGTATGAGAACGAATGACTTCGTCGTCCTTTTGGCAAACAGATTCGGGAAGGCGTCATCGCTCGGCGCTTTGCGTTTCAAAGAACGATGCATGTCGTCGAATGTAATGCGGTACAATGCTAAAAATATCGGCGGTCCAGTAGAAATATAATTTGCTTGTTCCAGTCGGGTTCTTTGCAGCAGCTATTTGTTTGCAGTAAACCAGTAATGTTGAAAGTTGAGTAAAGAATGAACTGGCAGCGTACATGACTGGGTATTATACCCTTCAGACCTAAAAAAATATGTAAAAAAAAAAAAAATGTAGACTGAAGACAAGTTTACGCTACTCTATATTTTCATATGTATATTATAGGCATATAGGCTACAGGACTACAAAAAATTGTAAAAATAATTAAAAATAATTTAAAATTCACCCATAATTTCTAGAGAGACAAACACAATTTTTTTTATGTATATAGGAGATTTTTTTCCTAGGATGAATTCTCGATTTGCGTTTGAAAAAACTTTTCCTTTGGGAATGGAAAACTGTTGAGTCTTGGTTTGGATACTTTTACTTTTGGAGTTTTAGATTGTACATTGTAGACTGAAGACAAGTTTATGCTACTCTATATTTTTCATATGTAGATAGGCTATAGGCTATAGGTCTGTAGGAAAATTACAGTTTTCAGACTGCATTTTGGTCTTCATGTAAAAATCTAATAATTTGCTATAAGCCTAAAAAGATGAGATTCAAACCTCCAATGATTTCTGGATGGAATGAGACGACTGAGCATTTGCCATTGGTTTTCAACATTTTTTGTTATCATTTTCGCTAAACAAATTTGATCGGTAGACAGCAGAACTCTTAGCCGAGCTTGTGCTCGTTACCAGGGACGCGAAGAGGACGTGGTTCTGCTTAATTAGCCCCCAAAAAAATGGTTGTAGACTCGATTGAATACCGAGCCTACTGGATCTGGAACATTCTCCAGTATTTTTTTTTTTTTATAGACATCTGGAACTCTTCTTCTGTCGACATCTGGAACTCTTCTTGGGATATGTTTTCTTCAAACTGGGACGTCTGGAACTCTGGTGAGAAATGTTTTCTTCGTCTGTAGATGCCATTGGAAAAGTTATCCATTCGGCACAGGCAGCTAGACGTACAAATCTCAACCTAATGACTCGTTCCGATACTGTTTTCAAACTAGACACGTTTCAGGCATCACACTCAGCCACCCAACGCAGGGATCCAGGTTAATCCATTCTTATAGCAGTACCGTTGGGGCACGGGTTCATCTCCGCGAGTTTTCGTGACGAAAACATCTTTGTCAGGAGATTACTATCAGCCTGTACCCCATACCACTCTTTAAAAAAAAGAATGGCGGTGATACAGCGTTGTAACTATGCCATGGCACCCTTAATACTGCGTCAGGCAGGATAACCGACATCTAATGAGTAGCGACAGCTCGTCAGAACTATTACGCCGGGCGAAACGCTTCATTTGAAAAACAGAATCTTTCAAAGCCGTCGAGAAGAAGTAGAATGTACGCTAACCAACCAATGTATCATACAAATATATACTTACCCACGGCATCCATCCGAAGCAGCAGGACTCTTAGCCGAGCTTTTGCTCGTTACCAGGGCACGACGAGGACGTGGTTCTGCTGAATTCGCCCCAAAAAATGGTTGTAGACTCGATTGAATATCGAGCCTACTGGATCTGGAACATTCTCCAGTATTTTTTGTCTCTTCTTTTGAGATTTCTTGTCAGATACCTTCTTTAGATTTTTTCAAATTGGATTGAACATCTTCTTCAATCTTTAGAATTGCATCTTCATCTGTAGATGCCTTTTGAAAAGAATCCATTCGACACACATGTCAGACGTACATCTCTACACAATGATTCCTTCCGACAATGTTCTCAAACTACACACGTTTCAGGCATCGCACTCAGCCACCCAATGCAGGGATCCGGGTATATCCTTCCTTATGACAGTACCGTTGGCACGGGGTTCATCTCCGCGAGTTTTCGTGTGGAAAATATTTTGTCAGGAGATTACTACCCGCCTGTAACCCATACCACTCTTAAAAAAGAATGGCGGTGATACAGCGTTGTAACTATGACATGGCACCCTTAATACTGCGTAAGTCGGGATAACCGTTTCTGAGTAGCGACAGCTCGGCAGGAGCTATTACGCCGGGCGAAACGATTCATTTGAAACAGCATCTTTCAGAGCCGTTGAGAAGAATAAATGTACTTAGACCAATGTATCAAACAGATTATATACTTACCCTAGGCATCCAGCAGCAGAACTCTTGGCCGAGCATGAGCTCGTTACCGGGGGCAGGACGAGGACGTGGTTCTGCTGAATTCGCCCCATATAAAAAATGTTTGTCGACTCGATTGTATATCGAGGCATGTATCCAAAGTATCCTTCCAAGTAGAGTTGCCGAAGCAACTGACTGGCCCGTCTCCCAGCACGGGTATATATACAGCCCAGAGAGGATATGAAAAAAAAATCTCTATAGTATCTATTCCTCCATCACATCACAAGTCCATAGTTTAACATTGTATAGTATCCAATAGTGTAGTCCATAAGTAGTAAGTAGTAGTCCATTTACAAACACCATTCCAGGTGGAGTTGCTGTCTGCAACTGAGGCCGGCTGCTCCATGCATGGGTAATTATACAGCCCAGACCGGATGCTAAAAAAAAAAAACTCACCTATCACAAGTCCATAGTGTAACATTGTATAGTGTCCCATAGTGTAGGTCAATAGTGTAGTCCATAAGTAGTAAGTAGTAGTCCATTTACAAACACCTTTCCAGGTGGAGTTGCTGCCTGCAACTGAGGCCGGCAGCTCCATGCATGGGTATTTCTACAGCCCAGACCGGATACAAAAAAAAAAAATGAATCACCCAACACAAGTCCATATGTAACATTAAGAATATAGCTGAGCCAAAGACACCAAGTGAGTCAGTTATTTTATATAGTATATACATATATATATATATATATATATTTATTTTCAGAATTAGAAATCTCTGAGCTGAGAGATTCTTGAGAGCTTGAGAGCTGAGCAAATTTCGATGAGCTCAAAAACCAAGTGTTTTTAGATTTTTGAATGAGCCAAAAGTGACCAGATGAGTCAGATATTTTATATTATATAGTATATATATAAATATATATATATATATATATATTTTTTTTCAAGAATTTAGAAATCTCTGAGCTGAGAGATTCTTGAGAGCTCTTCAACTTTTGGTCAAGCCAGAAATCAACCGTTTCAGAATGATGTGTGCCTTTCATTCATTATTTCAATATTATACAATTATTTCAAAAAGATAAACACGATCCGTTTCCTTTCCACATTTCATACTTCATTTGCTTTCCATAATGATATATTCAAAGATTTGCATCCAGCTCTAGCATTCAGATGATCCTTTTTAATTTCATACGATTTCGTTTCGATTGAGTGGCAACGTCCCATTCTCGAAACGATACTGTCGAAGTCAGACGTGTTACGGAGCATCAACACGAGAAATATGGTCATTTTTTCCTTTCTAATATTCCAAATTTCAAAAAAGATGCGTTGAGTGTATATTTTCATCATGTATCATCATCGATGGTGGAAAGAAATCAATTTTAGTGTATTTTCATCTGCAAAATGAACAAGTTTCATCGGCTATACCCAGGCACGACGAATGCATTTCTAAAGTATTTGATTTGAATGTTTACAGATTTATTCTGTATGAATCAATCTTTCTAAATGGTTTCTTGATGTAGGGTGAGTACAGCTATTGTTTTATAAATTAAATTGCATTTTTTTGAATGGTTTGTCGATACATGTCAGATGGATGTTTGCTCTTGTGACGATACTCAATATCTCACATTTGAAGAATGTCTTTCTAGACTCGTAAGACGAACCATTTCATTTTTATATTTCATGATTGATCCATTTCATTATAATAACATTTCATTTTCATATTTCATGGTTGCTCCATTTCATCTTACATATTTCATTATAATAACATTCCATCTTCCATAGTTCTTGATCGGCTCAGCTCAGAATTTAGCCCATAGTGTATGATCGCCATAGTTCGGCTCATTTTCATATTCGTTTTCTTCCATTTCATCTTTCCAATGAGCCAATAGGTTTTCCAACATGTTCCAAAATATTTTTGAGCAAGTGAAGCAGGCAGACCCTGTGCAGGTATTTATACAGCCCAGACCGATACAAAGAAAAAAAAAAAATGTTTAGTTTCGGTTTAGGTTTAGTGTGGGTGGGATCGACCATTTAGAAAAACGACGTCCCTTCTCGTTAAGGGTTTTTTACAATAGGTTTTAATATGTATTTTATGAAATACATGGCCGATGAAACTTGTTCATTTTGCAGATGAAAATACACTAAAATTGGATTTCTTTAAACCATCGATGATGATCCATGATGAAAATACACACTCAAAGCATCTTTTTTTTTTTTGATATTTGGAATATTGAAAGGAAAAAAAAACTGATTATATTTCTCTTGTTGATGCTCCATTACACGTCTGACTTCGACAACATCGTTTCGAGAATGGGATGTTGCCACTCAATGAAACGAAACGAAACCGTATGAAATTAAAAAGGATAATCTGAAAACTAGAGCTGGATGCAAATCTTTGAATATATCATTATGGAAAGCAAATGAAATGTGAAATGTGGAAAGGAAACGGATAGTGTTTATCTTTTTGAAATAATTGTATAAAAATTAAAATAATGAATGAAAGGCACACATCATTCTGAAACAGTTGATTTCTGGCTGGCCAAAAGTTGTCGAGCTCTCAAAATCTCTCAGCTCAGAGATTTCTAAATTCTCTAAACCGGAAAAATAATAATAAATAAATATATATATATATATATATATATATATATACTATATAAAATAACTGACTCATCTGGCTCTCTGGCTCACAAATATTCTTCATGTTACATATGGACTTGTGTTGGATTATTATTATTTTTTTTATTTTTTTTTTTGAGCTCATCCGGTTTGGGGTGCATAAATACCCATGCATAGAGCTGCCGACCTCAGTTGCATAAAGCAACTCCACCTGAAAAAAAAAAAAATGGACTACTACTTTAAGCATACTTATGGACTACACTATTGGATACGATACAATATCACACTGACTGGACTTGTGATGGATGATGGAAAAATAGTGATATTATTGAGAATACTGTGGAGACTGGAATACTATAAAGATTTTTTTTTTTCAATATCCTGTTTGGGCTGTATATATACCCGTGCTTGGGAGCTGGCCCAGTCAGTTGCTTCGGCAACTCTACTTGGAATAATGATACTTTGGATAAATGCCTCGATGTTCAATCGAGTGGACAAAAATTTTTTGATATGGGGCGAATTCAGCAGAACCACGTCCTCGTCGTGCCCCCGGTAACGAGCTTAGGCTCGGCCAAGAGTTCTGCTGCTGGATGCCTAGGGTAAGTATAAATCTGTTTGATATACATTGGCAGCGTACATTTATTCTTTTCGATGACTTTGTAAGATTCTGTTTTTTCAAATGAATCGTTTCGCCTGGCGTAATAGCTCATGCCGAGCTGTCGCTACTTAGAAGCGGTTATCCCGACTTACGCAGTATTAAGGGTGCCATGTCATAGTTACAACGCTGTATCACCGCCATTCTTTTCAAGAGTGGTATGGGTTACAGGCGGGTAGTAATCTCCTGACAAAGATGTTTTCCTCACGAAAACTCGCGGAGATGAACCCTGTGCCCCAACGGTACTGTCATGAGGAAGGATATACCCGGATCCCTGCATTGGGTGGCTGAGTGCGATGCCTGAAACGTGTGTAGTTTGAAAAACAGTATTGGAAGGAATCATTGTTTAGAGATGTACGTCTGACTTGTGTGTTGAATGGATTCTTTTGAAAAGGCATCCACAGATGAAGATTTGAATTTGAAAGAAAAGAAGATGTTGAATCCAATTTTGAAATTGGAAGAAGAAATTTGAAAAAATCTCAAAAGGAGATAAAAAAATACTGGAAAAGGTTCAGATCCAGTAGACTCGATATACAATCGAGTCTACAACCATTTTTTGGGGGGCGAATTCAGCAGAACCACGTCCTCGTCGTGCCCCTGGTAACGAGCAAAAGCTCGGCTAAGAGTTCTGCTGTCACAAATACTTTTTAAAGCAAACAAGACACACTATAAATGACACCTTATATTCTATATATACAAAAAGGCCTGCTGTCGAACGAGTTGAAGACGGTGACTCGCTTAAAATCTATTTATAGATGTTTGGATATTTGGTCAAACTTTAAACAGTTGGTTTGAGGGCTCATCAAAAGTTGCTCAGCTCTCAAGAATCTCTCAGCTCAGAGATTTCTGAATTCTCTAAACCGGATGTAAAAAAAAAAAAAATATATATATATATATATATATATATATATACTACTATATAAAAAATAACTGACTCATCTGGCTCTCTGACTCACAAAAACACTTGGTTCCTGGCTTCATCGAAAGTTGCTGAGCTCTCAAGAATCTCTCAGCTCAGAGATTTCTGAATTCTCTCAACCGGATGTAAAAAAAAAAAAAAAAAATATATATATATATATATATATATATATATACTATATAAAATAACTGACTCATCTGGCTCTCTGACTCACCTATATTCTTCATGTTGTATATGGACTTGTGTTGGCTGATTTTTTTTTTTCCTGTTTGGGGTGCATATATACCCCCACATGGGCAGCAAGCCTTCATTGTACGCTCTTCAGTTGAAATGATCGGACGTGTCTTCTAACCCTCACTATGGGTATATGCAAACCACGTAAGCGTACATATACTACTGCAGAAAAGGATTTTACACTAGACTCTGACAAGAATAATGATACCGAGATAGATTCTAAACTTGAAATGCAACATGAAAACTTGCAACATTTAAAGAATCCGCTGTCGATAAAAGTTGAAACACCATCCTTTGTGCAGCGTGACACTTGTACAAACCACGGTTGGCCAGAACCAAAACCCTTTTTAAAACAAACTAAACCCAATGTGAACGAGAAATGTCATGCTTTCCAATTGAAAAGGAGAAAAAAGCACACATTACGAATCAGACCATATATTTCCTATACAAAATGGCCTGGTCATCAAAATGAATGACAACTGTAAAAACTTGCTTGACGACTGTGTCGGATCCATTTCAAACTTGATCAGCTTTTAAAAAGTCTCTCGGCTCAGAGATTCATGAATATAAAAACATGAATAATTTTGAATGTAAAAAAAAATTTTGTTTCAATGATTTAAAATTTATTTATGGATATTTGGTCAAACTGGAAACGGTTGATTTCTGGCTTCATCGAGAGTTGCTCAGCTCGCAAGAATCTCTCAGCTCACAGATTTCTAAAATTTGAAAAAAAAAAATATATATATATATATATATATACTATATACTATATAAAATAACTGACTCATCTGGCTCTCTGGCTCATAAAAACACTTGGTTTCTGGCTTCATCGAAAGTTGCTGAGCTCTGAAGAATCTCTCAGCTCAGAGATTTCAAAATTCTCTAAACCGGATGTAAAAAAAAAAAAATAAAAAAAAAAAATAAATATATTTTATATATATATATATATATATACTATATATATATAAAATAACTATATATATATACTGTATACTATATAAAACTATCTATATGGCTCATCTGGCTCTCTGGCTCACATTAAGAATTATAACTTATGTTACATATGGGCTTGTGTTGGAAGTTTTAATTTTTTTTTTTTTTATATCCGGTTTAGAGGGTATATATACCCAGTCTTGGACGCTGCTAGATCATTTGCTGCTTAAATCTTCTCGTGAACGGAACAAAACATTGTTGTGGACGGACCAAACCAACCGGACAACATGGACATGTTAATGTATATCATCATTTATTTTTACATTGGATGCATGTAACGTTCTAAAGGAAACTTGCAACATTTCACAGAACCGCTTGTCCATGGAAATGTACGTCTAGAGTGCGAAACACTATTAAACTACTACAGAACAGGATTTTACACAACACTCTGACAAGAGTTGACGATACTGCAATAGATTTATCAGCATTTAAACATGAAATGTCACATGAAACACGGTTGGTCAGAACTGTACAAATGACACCTTATATTCCATACGTATATAAAATGGCTTGCTGTTGGAAACGATCCATGTCAGACCTGACCAAAAGCTGCTCAACTCTCAAGAAATCTCTCAGCTCAGAGACACATGACAGTGACTCTTTAAAATCTATTTATAGATAGTTGTTCAATCTAGAAAAACAGTTGGTTTCTGGCTTTATCAAAAGTTGCTCGCTCTCGAGAATCTCTCAGCTCAGAGATTTCTGAAATTTGAAAAAAAAATTTATAGATTTGTTCAATCTAAAAAACACAGTTGGTTTCTGGCTTCATGAAAAGTTGCTCAGCTCTCGAAAATCTCTCAGCTCAGAGATTTCTGAAAAAAAAAAAAAAAAAATAATAATAATAATAATAATAGAGAGATATATACTATATAAAATAACTGACATATCTGGCTTTGGCTCTGACTCAAAAAACACTTGGTTTCTGGCTTCATCGAAAGTTGCTGAGCTCTCAAGAATCTCTCAGCTCAGAGATTTCTGAATTTCTAAACCGAATATGAAAAAAAAAAAAAAAAAAAATAAAATAATAATAATAAATAAATAAATATATATATATATATATATATATATATAATAAAATAAATGACTCATCTGGCTCTTTGGCTCATTAAAAAATAAAAACACTTGGTTTCTGGCTTCATCAAAAGTTGACATCGAGTTCTCAAAATCTATCAGCTCAGAGATTTCTGAATTTCTAAAAAAACATTATATTTGGGTTTGAGAAAAATACATAAAAATATACTATATTCATAACTGACTCATCTATATTCTTTGGCTCATATAAAATAAATGTTTTTATAATGGCTTTTTTTCAATCACTGACTAGTTTCTGACAAAACTCCAGTTCTATTGGGATACAATTTGTGTTTGTGACAAAAAATTTAGATTTTAGTTTGTGAAAAAACATTGAGCAAAAAAAACAACCCTTTCAACGTGGAATCAAGTCGTTGGATTTGTTTCCCAATAGACTAGATTGACAATTTTTTTTGAAGAAAATAGTTTTTAGTTTTTAAAAAAAATTGACAAGAGGACACGTAGTCGTGGGATTCCCATGCTTCTCCATCGAACCAAACACTCTCGAGATATTCTTGGTTCGCAAGAAACTTTGGCCCGGTGATCCCACATTCTCAAAAAAAAATCATAGGGCGCAAGTGTTGTGAAGATTGAAACAGTTTTGGGTGCCACTTGCACGAATACATGTAATTGAGAAGGCATTCACCCAAACCTTCCACTCGTCTTTTTCAAAGTGGGGTCCTCTCCGTTTCCACGATTTAACGGCCAGGGTGTACAATAGGTGCCACCACGGAACTTTGAAACAGAGTCCAAAGAAACTTGTCTGGCGATTCTTCTGCAATCCTCCGTAACGGAGTGCATTTGTCGAGACTGCCGCTGACTAGGACGTTCAATTTAATCAGTTTTATTTCTCCTTTTCTCCACAGTCTGGAAACATGCGGTTCAACAAGACGCGAATCTTTAAAAGCAGGTGTCGGTCGTCCACAATCACTTGGTCGGTGGTTTCAAATAGCTCGACAGCACGGCATTCACTTGCAAGAGTTGGGGTTGAATACCTCTTAAAAAACTACTCGTGTTTTTGGTATTTTTAGCCAAATATCGGGTCCATACCCGTCGAAGAGCATAATCTGTTTGCATGATTCAGGTCTAAAAATTGAGGCAAAGGCGGGAAAAGGCATCGTCTTTTATAGGGACGTGGTGGTAAAGGGAAGCGGATGGGCGTCATCTGACCTCTGGGTGAGACAGGATGCGATAAAAATTATCTCACATTCCACGACGTTTTGTAAAAAAAAAGAAAAAGTTTGAATTGGAACCCAGTGCTCTAGTGGTCCATCCTAACATTTCATGGTTTGAAATTGCAAACTTCAACAGTGGATGACTGTCAGAACTGTTTCATGGATGGAATAAACATGAAACTGTTAACTCTGCGAGAAAGCACTGAGCATTTATACCCATGTTACGCGGGGCTAAAAAATGCCATTGAAAATTTGTTAAGTCCTTGTAACATGGAGTCTATGGATCAACAGTCATCAGTGTAAAAAAACAGTCATATGGACGGATCGAAAAAATGCCTCCCATTTTTAACATTACACATCTATGGAGACGACTGTAAAACAGCATCACTTTTTGGAGAAAAAACACCTCCAATATTTAACATTACACCTATGGAGACGACTGTAAAACAGCATCACTTTTGGAGATAAAAATGGACTCCAATATTTAACATTACACCTATGGAGACGACTGTAAAACAGCATCACTTTTTTTTGAGATAAAAATGCCACCTTTAATTTTTAACATTACACCTATGGAGACGACTGTAAAACAACATCACTTTTTGAAGATAAAAAAAAACGCCTCAATATTTAACATTACACCTATGGAAGACGACTGTGCTTCAGCGTCATCACTTTTGGAATAAAAATGCCTCGAATATTTAACATTACACCTATGGAGACGACTGTAAAACAGCATCACTGTTATTTATTTTTTTTTTTTTTTTTAAGCATCC
This sequence comes from Caerostris extrusa, assembly GCA_021605095.1. Lineage (NCBI taxonomy): Eukaryota > Metazoa > Arthropoda > Arachnida > Araneae > Araneidae > Caerostris > Caerostris extrusa. The sequence continues at coordinate 30,343 of BPLR01013788.1, read as the reverse complement.
GGTCTGGGGTGTATAAATACCCCGACAGGAGCCAGCCGAATCATTCTCGACTCAACCGTTCCAGTGGAAAGAAGGACCTTTTCAGAAAACATGTCTCTACCTACAGTTTCTTCAGTCGTGGTGGACCCCCATGCCGCTCAGGCCGCATTGACCCTGTCCAACCTGGACATGCTGATGCACATCAACTTTTTTACATTGAATGGACGGGACGTTCCAGTAGAAATTGCATGGGTCCATCTGAGAGAAGGCTATCCAGACAATGTTCAGCTGGTGGTCGGGGATCTCACCGACTGTCCGTTCACACCACACGATTGTCGAGAAAACAAATACATTTCTCGCCGCGACCATGCAGTCCAGTGGCCATTAAAGAAACCCACGCGCAGAGGATGCGTCCAAAAGATTATTAAATTAAAAGACGTGAAAGGATATCTGTCGCAGTTTAACGTGGTCGATCCTCACCATGGATGGCCTCTATTCCATCGGTACTTTGGGGTATCGACAAGAAAAGTTTTTAAAAGAGTATTGTGGATTAAACAGTGTCGTGGACCTGTATCGAGAATGTCCACACCACATGCCCATGAGCGTGGATATGGAAGCTTCGTGGGCCAACGTTCCCATCAGTCCTCGATTCCACAAGGGATTTCATCGTGAACGGAATGCAAAGTGCTCACGTTACATCGTTTGGTACTTTGGAAGGTGTATATATGACCAACAAAGAAAATTGGCCTGGAAAATGGAACAGGGACCACTCGAAATGTTTTGGTTCAATCGTAATGGCATTTTGCATACAAAAAATGAACCCTATAAAAGGATTGACTGAAGCTTACTCACTCTGACTGGCACCTAAAAAAAAAAATTTTGGAAACGATTGGTTTCTGGCTTCATCTCTCAGAAAGCTCAGAGATTTAAAATTTTGAAAAAAATATATATATATATATATATATATATATAATATACTATATAAAAATAACTGACTCATCTGGTGTCTTTGGCTCATTCAAAAATCTAAAAACTTGGTTTCTGGCTCACCAAAATTTGCTCAGCTCTCAAGAATCTCTCAGCTCAGAGATTTCTGAAAAAAAAAAAAAAAATATATAAAAAAATATATATATATATATATATATAAAAAATAACTGACTCATCTGGTGTCTTTGGCTCATTCAAAAATCTAAAAACACTTGGTTTCTGAGCTCATCCAAAATTTGCTCAGCTCTCAAGAATCTCTCAGCTCAGAGATTTCTAAATTTTGAAAAAAAAAAATATATATATATATATACTATATACTATATAAAATAACTGACTCACCTGGTGTCTTTGGCTCACATCTATGCATTTTTAAATGTCCTTTTTCAAGATACTCTTTATGAATAATTTTTGTGTGTTTAGAAAAAAAAATGCCAAAAAATGGGGATAGAATGCTTTCAAGCATTCTATCCCCATTTTTTTTTTGCGAAAAATAATTTATCAATCTTGGCGACTGAAAAAATGGACTGGACTTGTGTAAAAAAAAAATAAATTGTGGAATATTCTACATTGTTCAACATGTAAATACTTTGGGTGACCAATCTCCCAACATTTGCTGGGATATCCACATTCAATGTGTAAATACTTTTGGGAACTATTCTGCAGTCTAAAGGGTTGCATCTACCATGGAAATGAAGTTGCACAAAAGTTGAAAAAAATACCAAAGGAATGGATTCAAAACCACATAATGTCATGTCCACCCAAAGTTGATCATGTATATAAAAAAAAATTTAAATTTCTCTGCCTATCCAAATGTGTGATCCATCCAGAAAAAAACACTCGTCAACGACTTTGGAAATGTTACAAAACACTGCTGGATACGTCTGGCAGGATGTATATCTTATCACATCCTGCCAGACGTTTCTAAAAAAACCACGTGCGTCACACTTCCCGTCTGAAATGGGTATATAAACCCCAGTCGGTCGAGCTGTAGGCATCACTTGCTTTCGTTGCCTCTCAGAGAAACTTGCTCCCTTTGCCTCCTGTAAAAGATGAGCGACACCGCAGATGCAACCTTTGAATCGATACTGGAAGATTTGTACGATCCAAACTCTACAACTGTTTTGCCCCAATCGACACAAGACTATTTGGATCAAGTCTTGTCGCCGCCGCCGCCGATGGTAACGCCAATGGATTGGATTTCTTGGACAATTTGGAATCTCTACCTGTGGCTGGACCCGATGGACGATCGATGCCAATGGGAATGCCAATGGATTTCAATGATTTTTGAATTGGGCCGATACACCTGCTACCACTCAACTAGTAGTTGAAAAGGACTTGAATGCTACCACTCAACCAGTAGTTGAAAAGGACTTGAATGCTGCCACCCAACCAGTAGTTGAAAAGGAAAGGCTTGAAAAGGACTTGAAGGCACCCAACCAGCAGCTAAAAAGGATTTAAAGAGAATGCTGTTGAACGAGGACGATTGGGCTGAACGCGTCATCCCTGCTGCGAGAAAGGATTTGTCAAAAATGTTTGACGAGCCCATTCATCCCGATACTACCAACTACCAACATGTCAAAACACACGGAAGATTTCCTCTTGTTGGAAGAGGGAGAGTTGGACTATGAAGAATTGGACGATCGCCCTCGACGACATGCAGTGGTTCAACAGACACCAAACGACCCTCGAACTGCAATGGTTCAACAGACAACAAACGACCCTCGACTGCTGGCAGTGGCAATGATTCTCGAGTGCAAGACAGTGCTAAACCCATCCAACGGAAAAGGGTGCATCGTGTCACCGCTCCAGAAACTGCAAAGAAAGAAACGTGCAACGAGACTCGTCGACCAGCATCCCCGATACGACGACCGAGTCTTGAAAGGACGCCACCAGCAACCCCGATGCGACGACGTATGCCACCCCACCCTTACAAAGAAAACAGATTCGTGTCCAGAAACCCGACACCTTCGTACAGGAGAAACTTGTTTCCCCATTATACCATTAAAAGATACTTTCATGGCAAAACTCTTATTCTGCCTGGCCATTCGAAAAAATGGGTTTACATTGAGTGATGGAACTGTATCCGCCTCAGTGGATAACGATGCGGGATGGAAAAGAACATTGACGAGTCTCTTGCTCCAGAAAAAATTGGACAGAGTTTTCTTGGTGGACTCTGAAACAAAAAATCAATTTAGTCAAATTTCACAAACTTTGACCAATGTACAAGCCATCAAACTGGACCCGCCAAGCGATAGGCATGTGCAACCGTGTCCGTATTGCCAAGACAAGGATTGCCACCGCTGGTTGGCAGGGAGGAAGGAGTTAGGAGACTGGTGAGTGTGGACATTGAACCTATAAGACATTGAAGAGTGGGATGAATAACTTTTGTGTGTATCGCAAAAAAAAATGGGGATGGAATGCTTTCGAGCATTCTGTCCCCATTTTTTTGCGATACATGATTTGCCAATCTTGGCGACTGAAAAATGGTTTGACTTGTAAAAAAAATCAAATAAATTGTTGAATCATCTACATTGGATTTGTAAAAAAAAAATGAAATAAAAAATGATTTTTTTAATTAAAAGATGGATTTGTTTCATTTCTTTGTGTTGTGTGCTTGGAAATTATGTATAAAAATACTTGTTGGATACTTTTAACTTTGGCAAATGCTCAAAAGGAATCACAACTTTTGCGACTGTAAAAGTTGATTTTAATCATTTCAACTAAAAATGGACACCTATGGAGACGACTGTAAAACAGCATCACTTTTTGGGTTTCTATCCAAGGATGGCTGTTTTAAAACCCATAGGTATCATGTTAAAAATTGGAAGTTTTAAAAACGGATCGAAAAATGCCTCCAATATTTAACATTACACCTATGGAGACGACTGTAAAACAGCATCACTTTTTGGGTTTCGACTCCAAGGATGGCTGTTTTACAGTCGTCACCCATAGGTGTCATGTTAAAGATTGGAAGTGAAAAAAAAAAAAAAATAGAAAAAAATGCCTCCAAATATTTAACATTACACCTATGGAGACGACTGTAAAACAGGCAACACTGTTTTTTTTTTTTTTTTTTTTTTTTTTTAGCATCCGGTCTGGGCTGTATAAATACCCATGCATGGAGCTGCCAGCCTCAGTTGCAGACAGCAACTCCACCTGGAATGGTGTTTGAAAATGGACTACTCTATTAATTTACACTTTGGATACTATACAATGTTACACTATGGACTTCTGATGGGTGATGGAGGAATAGATACTATAGAGATTTTTTTTCTCCATATCTTTTATCCTGGTTGAGGGTATAAATACACACACCTGTACTCTGCTCGATCATTTGCTGCTTAGCCCTTCTCGTGAACGGAACAAAAAATTGTCTTTGCATTCAAAAGAAAAAAAAAAAAAATTGTCTTTGCCAATGGACACGAGTGTTGTGGACGGACTAAAACAACATGGGCATGTTACTATATACCAACATTTTTTTTTTACATTGGATGGATGAAACGTTCCGGTGGAGACATTTCACAGAACCGCTGTCCCATTTAAATGTACGTCTCGAGTGCGAAACACTGTTAAACTACTACAGAACAGTGACTCGTTTGGGAAACTATCCATTTCAGACCTCACTCAAAGCTGCTCAGCTCTCAAGAAATCTCTCAGACTCAGAGATATATGACAGTGACTCGTTTAAAATCTATTTATAGATATTGGGTCAATTTAGAAAACACTTGGTTTCTGGCTTGATCGAAAGTTGCTCAGCTCTCAGAATCTCTCAGCTCAGAGATTTCTGAATTTTGAAAAAAAAAAAAATATATATATATATACTACACTCATGTATAAATTATAAAATTCAGAATCACACAGAAATTGAACTCTAAAATAAAAATTTTGGTTTCTAGAATTATCACACACATCTTGAAGAAATAATATGCAAATTATAGGGAAACCACCAGATTTTTTTTTTAGTACGTCACAATGACGAGACTGTAAGAAGGGGTATATAATGAATGGTGGCAAAACAAGTAAAAACACTTGTTCACAAGCGCTTTAAAATTTTTTCCCGTGCAATAACCGCATAGTTATGGCACAAAATTCTTCATTTGGAGGATTTTTACGTGGTAGAATTATCGGATGACTGAAATGTGGACGTACCCAGCTGGAAGTATCAGAGTCTTGGAATAGCCCAGAGTGTCCTCTCAAGCTTTGGCAACGATTCCAAGATGATGGTAATGTGAGTATGTTAAGCAAGGTCGCCCCCGATTTACAACACCGAATGAGTACCGGTATTTAACAATTACTGCCAAAAGAAACAGACGGAGCACAAATATCAGATGCTTTTTTCTCGTCAGCTCTCTTCATCATTTAGCTATCGGTACGACAGTTTCAAGGCAAAAAATACGTTTGGCAGATGCTTAGGGCACGTTGGTCTACATGCCCGACGAGTCCAGGCTTATCAGATGTGTTCCATTACCGCAACTCACTGTCTCCTGCGATTAAAACCTGGGTAGAAAGCATGCATTTTGGATACAACATTGGTCTGGTGTGATGTTTTCCTCAATTGCTCAGGTTTGTTTCGCCAAAAAGTCTGATTCTTTTACGCCGGACTTTCAAGATGAAGTGGTCAGGTACCCGACGACGAGAACAATTGAACGCCTTTACGGTGGTGCATTCCGTCGTTTGGGGACACCTTGGTTCCAGAACTGACCTGCATGTTCAGAGTGTACGATAACGACCACCTATCAGGATATCATTCTGGAACAACATGTACGTTTGAACTTCGGGGCGCCATGGGTGCTGAATTTCTGTTTATGGATTACAACGCCCGTCCTCACCGTGCAAACATTGTAGAAATCCCTTCGAATGGAGGATATCATCCGTATGGATTGGCCAGCATACTCACCGGACTTGAATCAAAAGCATGTGTGGGATATGATTTGCTTGGCCGAACAAACTAACCGTCCACTTTGCTCAAACCAAAGACCCCCTCCCACCTGTGCATGCAGTGGTGTAAAACATTCCCCAAGATCAGATTGATAATTTGATACTCAGCAAAGCCTAGACATTGTAAGGCCTGTATTGCAATCGTGGGAACATACTCCATATTAAATGTACAAATTTAAACTGTTTTTTGTAAAGATGGTTCTTTTTTTAAATTTTCTACAGAGGTAAAAAGGAATTTTTATTAATTATGTCAAACATAATTTTTTTGCTCTTTACCTTTTGTTTCATAAATAGCTTTACAAATAAGTCAAATTTGTTTTGCTTCTGTCTCTTTCTTTTAAACTTATTATATTTAATTTATGGACATGATGTATATACTATATACTATATAAAATATCTGACTCATCTGGTATCTTTGGCTCATTCAAAAATCTAAAAACTCTTGTTTTTCTGAGCTCAAAAGTTGCTCAGCTCTCAAGAATCTCTCAGCTCAGAGATTTCTGAATTTGAAAAAAAAAAAAAATATATATATATATATATATATATATATACTATATAAAATAACTGACTCACTTGCTGTCTCTGGCTCACCAATTATGCAAACTTAAATATCCGGACAACATTACCCAGTCTTGGGTAACAACTGTAAAACAACATTTTTTTTTTTTTCAACTGTTTGAAGGGTATATAAACCCGGTAGAGTGTCTCTCACATCAACTATTGGAAAATTTTCTCCCAGCTTCTGAAGAAAAGAAGAGAATAAAAATTCAACATTTCTCTGGTTATTGATTCATCATGTGGTTTCGACTCAACTTGTATCCCTATAGACCGTCTACAACCCCCCACTCATTGCTCGAAATGGGACGATGACATCTATTTTCCATACCGATATGATCAAGACTGCTGGGATATACAAATAGCTGGCATTTTATCAAGCAAGTGTTTCCATCCACAAAATACGGTGGCGGAACCTCGTGATGCGAAACAAAATGGCCTTTGGGAAAAAATCCAATGCTTCCCTACTCTGAATACACCCTGAGCATCTACGAGTCGCAATGCATGCGTTCCAATTTTCAACTGGAGCAAATTGCATCACGTTTTGACGGCAAGGAATTAGGAAAATAATTTAATAGGCTAAATGTTTTCAAACCAGTCCGTGTAAAGCCCCCTTTTTGATAAAGAAACTCTGAGAATGGGTGCCTCAATTGCTCATGTGTTTCCTTGCAAAAAGTCATTTGAGATACTTTGACAAAAGCAATTTAGACCAAGATGGGGTGGACAACCCGATTAAGATGATCAAAAAATTTTACAAGTGGGATTCTCGTCATGCCTCGAGTCACGATTACATGAGGTTTTCCAACGAATTTTTGGACGACGATGTGATGACCCACCCTCGTCGAAGGAACCGTCTGGGCAAAAAAGACTATGTTTTGCTTTCTTGGGTCGTTTGCGATGGTAGCGGGACGAAAACCTTCTCAGGACAAGACGCTTTGATATTGATTTATCGAAACCCTTTGTGATTTGATGAAACGATGATTTGCTGGTTCATACCGAAAAACTACACCATCCACTTCAGCTCAAAACCACAAAAAAATTGAAAGGCGTTCGGCTGAAACTCAAACGTGAAAAAAAGATTGACTAAACCGTCAAAAGCTAAAAACTGAGGAAAATGGATTTTTCCCAGCAGTCACTGAAGGCACCAGACATTATTGTATTTTTCAATGGAAGAAACATATAATAAAAAATGTACAAATTTATGTGGAAAGATGGTTCCGTGACTTGTTATGAAGAAAAGATTTCCCAAAGTTTGATTTTTCCTGATAAAAGCTTCCATGCAAAAATTCCGTCTCGTCGAGTTTTAAATTTTTATATTTAAAACGTAAATATATCTGCATACTATTCCGCGATTCGATTTATAAAATGGATTGATGGTCGTTCGAAACGATGTTTCTGGACCTCTTGTGGAAATTATAAAGCACAAAAACGTTACGATTCTCCAGCCGGATCCAGACGTTTCTAAAAAAATGAATATATTTTAAATATACTAAATACCAGAAAAATGAAATGTTTTTATTTATAAATGGCTCGTTCAAATTTGGAAACGAGTTTTTCTGGGTTTATCAAAAGTTTCAGAGCTCTCACAAATCTCTCAGCTCAGAAAGCTGAATTTTGAAAAAAAAATATAATATATATATATATAATAAATATATATAATATACTAAAATAAAAAATAACTGAATAAACTTGGCTCTTTGGTTCACATCTATCTTTCATGTTAAATTAAACATCATGGTATGGGTAAGCACACTAATGTGTCAAAAAAGAGGTTTTATAATTTAAATATATAAACACATTGGTTACCATTCGTTTTATTCCATGTTAGTTGCTACTCTCACATCTAGAGTTTAAAAAAACAATAAAAGTACAAAAGTAAAATTTTTCAGAACCAACCAACATAGAAACATTCATCAAATATAATGTAGATATTTATTCAATGCTGCAACAAGTCTCGGTTGGTCAATTGTAAAAAAAATCTGTTGTAAAAATAATTTCAAGTCCCATTCAGTTTCGGTCGCCAATGTTGGCCGATAATTTGACACAAAAAAAAAAGGGTATCGTTTCCAACTTCTCATAATGAGAAATTGGAAACGATACCCCGTTTTTTTTGCCATTCTAAAAAAATAAATTATTTCAACAAAATTGTGAAATGTATATTATTCTTGACAAAATACAAAGGTTTTGTCTCTTCGCGATTCATTTCGATAATGACGGATTCGTTTGACCACGCCATCATCGTCCATTGCGTCGGGCTGCAGCACCAGCAGCTGGTCACCTTCCCGGCTCTCTAGGTACCGGGCAAAGGTGAACGCCACCCTCTTGCTGCATCGATAGTCATCGCCTGCCAGGTGGATTCTCGCAAGGTTTGTGGAGCTGCTCTGATGGTATCGGCAGCTCGTCGTACTTGGGGCAATCCCCAAGCACGTCGGTCTTGATCTCGCAGACGGGCAACCCACAAGACTCGAAAAAGTCTTTTTGTGAGTGCCCCTTGACCGCTATGTACAAACCTCGCCCGGCATCCTTTTCGGCATAGAGCTGTTGGATTTTTGTTCTAGCCTCGTCCAAAGTGTACTTTCCTCTATAGGGAAAGGGTAGTTTGGACTGATTCCGGAAGATCCACCTGTTGGTTTGGTAGTTTTTAGATGTGAATCGTTCACTCGTTATATCTACCGTGATGCAGGCGGAAGAGGGGTCCCGTAGACAGGAGAGTGCAATCTCTACGGGGACCGTGCCCGACGCCGTATGGGCATAATGGCAGTGGCCAACGAATCCGATATCTTGAATGTAAACCATAGTAGCTTACAAGATTCTTTCACTAGGAATGTTAGAGAGGAGAAAGGCAGCTCGTTCGTAAAGAAGAGCGAATGACTCGACTCGGCACCCCGCTGGGCTTTTATTCACCCAGAACCAAGCCTCTTTATCAGTGTGACCTAGCCTATTATTAAGAAATCAGGATGTGATAAGCCATATCTTCAGCAGCAGGCATCCGTCTCATGAGTTTAAAAAAAGCGTGCGTGACACACACAGGATGCGATAAACCCTATCTACAGCAGCAGGCATCCGTCTCTTGAGTTTGTAAAAAACATGACATGATTGTCGTCCAAAACTTGATGGGATAGGAGTTTATGGCCAAAAACGCACATGTTTTACCAACGTTTTTGTAAAAAAATCAGGTTAAAATTATAAAAGATCACACCCATGCGGGAACAATGCATCAAAACACAACACCAATATAGAAAAGTATATAGATCATGGCAAGGAAAAAAAAATGACATTCGGTTTCAATCGCCAATGTTGGTCAATAGTTTGACACAAAAAAATGGGGCCACCACTTTCAAATTCTCAAAGAGAACTTGAAAGTGGTGACCCCACTTTTTTGCCATTCAAAAAAAAAATGATTTATTTTAAAAGGATTGTGTATTGGACATTGTGATTTGAAAAACAAATCTTGTCCAAAATACGATCCGGCAATCAATAACCACCTTTTCTTCTTCTTCTTCTTCCTCCTCCTTCTTGTCATCCTCAGTCTGCCACTGATTCTCCTCCACAGATTCTAGATATTTTGCAAACGTAAATGAGATGCGTTTGCTACAGGAAGAGTCATCGCCATTGAGGTGGTTGCCGCAGGAAACTGGCACTTGTTGTGACAGTTCATATAAATCTGTGTATTTGGGAGCCGAATGACCAAGCACGTCTCTTTTCATTTCACATACTGGCAGGCCGCAGGACACAAAAAGTTTTTATTTCGTCGCCCTTGACGGCGACGTACAGTCCTCGTCCACCGTCCTTTTCATCGTAAAGTCTTTTGACGACGGCTCGGATATTATTCAAACTGTTGTATCCACGGTAGGGAAACTGAGTTTGGATAGGTTTCGAAAAGCCCATTTGTTGGCCCGACGGTTCTTGGCTGTGAACGGCTCTCCAGATATGTCGACGGTGATGCAGGCGGATTTATGGTCTCGAAGAGTAACGAGGGATATCTCTACAGGAACACAGCCATTTGCCGTAAAGGCATAGTGGCAGTGGCCAACAAAACCAATATCGCAGATGGGAATCATTTTTAAAACGTTTGATAAGCAGCTCTCGAAAGGCAAAGAGCGAATGACTCGACTCGGCAGCTCGCTGAGCTTTTATACACGTCCAGAACCAGGAACCAGGAAGTACCCTTTGATTTCTTGGGTGTGTGCAAGACTTTTGATTACACAACAGGATGTGATAAGCCCTATCTACAACTGCAGACATCCGCCTAAAAAAAAAAGAAAAAATATCACATCATTGTCAATTTTTTTTTTTTTCGGTCTGGAGGGTATATATACCCAGTCTTGGACGCTGCTGGATCATTTACAACTTGGACTGCCTACTGAAAACATCTTAAACTCTGCTTGCCTGCTGGTGGAAAAAAATAAAACGATACTGCAATAGATTCGGCAGCTCCTAAACATGACATGCAACATGAAAACTTGCAACAGTGGATGAAAATGAAAACGTTTTAAATGGAAAACTGAGAATGAAACTATAAAACAATAAAAACTTTGAAATGTAAAAAAAATTTTATTGCTTAATAATTTAAAATCTATTTATAGATATTTGGTCAATCTAAAAAACACTTGGTTTCTGAGCTCATCGAAACTTTCTCAGCTCTCAAGAATCTCTCAGCTCAGAGATTTCTGAAATTCTGAAAAAAAATATATATATATATATATATATATACTATATAAAATAACTGACTCACCTGGTGTCTTTGGCTCATTCAAAAATCTAAAAAACACTTGGTTTCTGAGCTCATCGAAAATTTGCTCAGCTCTCAAGAATCTCTCAGCTCAGAGATTTCTGAATTCTAAAAAAAAAAAAAAATATTTAAGATTATATATATTATATATATATATATATATATATATATATATATACTATATACTATATATAAAATAACTGACTCATCTGGTGTCTTTGGTTCATTAAACATAAGCTAAGGTTGTCTTGCTTAACAACTGTAAAACTTTTTTTTTTTTTTACATCCGGTTTGGAGGGTATATATACCCAGTCTTGGAAGCTGCTGGATCATTTACAACTTGGACTACCTACTGAAAACATCTTAAACTTTGCTTGCCTGCTGGTGGAAGAAAAATGATGCGCAATACTTTTGCATCTCGACCCTATACCGTGCCGCCCAGAAGACTACGACATTCTACAAGGATTTGGAATGGTCCGTATCCTCAAGGACCACCACCCACTCTGTATACACACTTTCAAACACATCCAACCGTTGGGTATGCTCCAACTCTTGTGAATGGTTGGTTTCAACCGCAGCCCACATACCCAAATAATAATTATTCTCCAAAGGGTTCGTATATTCAACCGATTACGAGCTTTCCAAATTATTCACATTTTATGCCTCCACAGCCAAGTTCTTCTTCCAATATCTATTCACATTCTATTCAGCCACAACCCATGCATTCAAAATCTACTACTAGTATTGAGTGTCCGTTTCTACAATTGCCCGAAACGATTCAATTTTCCAAAATGTTGGACGATCCCGAAGGGTTTCGAGCAGTGACGCCCACCAATTCTTTCGATTCGGTGGGATACGACGTCTACGTGCCAAACTACGCGTCAAAGGACATTATGTATTATTTGGAGCCCGGACGACAAGCCATCATCGATACGGGCATCGTGTTGGACATACCACTCGACCTGCCAAAGCATATTCGTATAGCTGCCATGGTCAAAGACAAATCGTCGGTCGTCACTCGCCATCAATTGGCGGTCGAAGCGGGTGTCATCGATCCCACGTACAGAGGATCCGTCAAAGTGGTGGTGAGAAACAGGAGCGACAAGACTGTGTTTTTGGACAAGGGGATGAAACTGGCACAAATCGTGTTTCAATTGCACTGGTGTCCGACGTTTCAACAAGTCGAGTACACCGACCGGTCCTCGACGGATACGGAGGAACGAGGAACACGAGGATTTGGAGGGGACGAGTTTGAAATGTCATGCACAATTGTGGATCGTCTGTCATTGAAACGATTGAGGCGTGAGAGACGCACACACACTTCATTATGAAACGTTTGATTTCTGGCTTGACCAAAAGCTGCTCAGCTCTCACAAATCTCTCGGCTCAGAGATTTTTAAATTTAATTAATGATTAAATCTATTTATAGATATTTGGTCAATCTAGAAACAGTTGGTTTCTGGCTTCATCAAAAGTTGTTCAGCTCTCGAGAATCTCTCAGCTCAGAGATTTCTGAATTTGAAAAAAAAATATATATATATATATATATATATACAAAATATGATTTTATACTATATAAAATAACTGACTCATCTGGTGTCTTTGGCTCATTCAAAAATCTAAAAACACTTGGACTTTTTGGGCTCATTCACCACAGAAAGCTGTTTAAGCTCTCATTTCAGCTCAAAGATTTCCGGCGCTGAAAAAAAAAAAAAAAAAAAAATAATAATATATATATATATATATATAATATACTATATACTATATAAAATAACTGACTCATCTGGTGTCTTTGGCTCACCTATATTCTTAATGTTACATATGGACTTGTGTTGGGTGATTCTTTACATTCACCACAGTATAGGATGCAATGTTTAAAATCTATTTACAGCAGCAGGCATCCGGCTCGTGAGTTTAAAAAAAAGCGTGCGTGACACACACAGGATGCGATAAAATCATTTACAGCAGCAGGCATCCGGCGCTTGAGTTTAAAAATAATGCGTGCGTGACACACACAGGATGCAAAAATCCTATCTTTAGCTGCAGGCATCCGGCGCTTGAGTTTAAAAAAAGCGTGTGTGACACACACAGGATGCGATAAAATCTATTTATAGAAGCAGGCATCCGGCTCTTGATTTTTTTTTTTTTTTTTTTTTTTTTTGAGTTTGTAGTGTATAAATACCCAAGGCATGGTGCCCGCTGGATCATTCGCTGCTGGACCCTACTAGTGGAAAGGAAGAAAAAATTACTTTGGACATTTCATTCATGCTTGAAAATCACCATGGTAGAATATGATATACTAATGTTAAGATGAAACACGCTTTAATGTCATTGGGTAGTGTGTTTGTCCATAACGAGCCGTAAGACCCAAAAATGTGCCAAGTTTGGGATTCAATATACAAAATTTGTACGAAAAATACTGTGACTAGTTTGGTGTGCAACTGAATAACCAAACCAAAAAAATTTGAAAAAATTCAAATTCATTGCACAAGATTGGACATTTTTTTCCATTACCACCCAGTCACATGAGTTCCAGTGGCGCAATCTTGTTAAAACAGTTAACAATTTAAAACAGTTTCACAACAGGAAGACCGTCATTTCCGCAAGGCGCTGGCTATATAAAGCAGCGGCGGCGCTCCACAGACAACCATTGGCCCAGCATCATGGTGTTTCCTACAGACGTCTCTAGCAGTGTGCCTCGATTGCGACACCCCGCCAAAGAGGAATGGGGTTGTTTATTGAGAACAGTCATACCCTTCATGCTCAGACTGAGGTGGATAGAGTCCTCATGTTTTGGATGTTGCCGAACGAATTGTTTGGAAGAATCATTGATAATTTTAACAGGACTACCAAAGAAGCCAGTGTACAAAGCGAATTGGAAGCGGAAAAGATTTATTTTGAAAAACTCCACAAACGATACAGCAAGCCGGTGCATGCCAAAGAAAACACTGATGTACGTTTAGGATACCGAGTGGACACGAATATGTTTCTCATGAAAGCCTATTTCACATTCGGAGGGAGAACCGTCGTGGCCAATACCTCGCACATTATTCAGACGACTGTGGCCGGCATGCTGTTTTACCGAGTACCGGAAGGGTTTTATGCAAACGAAGATGTACCAGAAGGGAGTTTTTTGTACGAAGACCAATTCCTGTACGAAAAGTTTGTGCTACAACCCCATTCGGCCTACTGCGTTCCTTCGGGAACACGGTATGCCACAATGACGTACCAAAAAACTTTATTTTCTATACACGTCGTGGCGGCAGATGCAGCGTTACCATCGGAATTGAATCTACAATCTCCCACGTCGACTAGAAAGTTGAATGCAGCACAGATGCCGAAACACATGTATCGGGTTCCTGAAAAAATAAATTTAAAAAATAAAGACGGATCACCAACAACCGCAGCAGCAGCAGCAACAGAATGTTTCTACAGATTCCCAACAACAACAACCCCAGCAGCAGCAACCATCCCCGTCTTATTTAGCTTCAAATGAAATGAATCAGTTTCTTCAAGTGTCTGGGGAAATTGAAGAAATGATTGGATGCTTTTCGAGACCAAACACAACATCCTTGCAGATTCCAGATTTGGAAAGATATAAAACTATCATGGAACCTAATACGCTGGAATATTTCAAAGACAAGTTTGATAAAATAATTCAAGAGTATCATTTGGCCATGAACGAAATGTCAATTTATACATTCTAGACATTTTTATTTAAAAATGTGGGTTCTTGGAGAACAATTTTTTGTTCTCCAAGAACCCATTTTTTTAAGACATTTGATGAGCCAAGATTGGTGAATCTCGTTCCAGTGATGAAAGATCATACTGCAAAACAAAAAAATGAATTTTAGATTTGAGACAATGTTTGGTGGAAAAAAAGTGTTTGTTTGTAAAAAACAAAATTGTTATAAATGTAACATTTTTTTGTGAAAATAAATATCATTTACTAATGTTGGAAGCAAAATTTATTTTTTTGTTTGGAGATATACACACATACACACAAATGAGGGGGTAGAACCACTTGTGACTCTTTAAAGTTGTGAGTGGTTCTACCTCAATTTTTTTGTGAAAAATCATTTTCCAATGTTGGAAACAAGACATGTTTTAAACTTTTCTAAACAATAATGTCGTTTTTTTCGTTACAAATTCAATCACACCATTTTTATTTCCTGGCGGATATCCTGTGTTTTTTTTATTTTTTGTGAAACTCAGTTTCCCGTTTCCTGGTGCTGAAGGGTATATAAAGTGATAAAAGCGTCGACGAGAACCATCATTTCTTTGCTCTATTCTTTTCGTGTGTGTGGTTTTTTTCTTTGGAAGAATGGCTCCTTTTCAAGAATCGATTTGATTCGTGGCTCACTGCAATTTTGTACAGACGGAAGATGGACGCATGCCCGTAGAGATTGCTTTGGCTACTCTTTGGGAACGGTCGACGACAGTGTTGACGGTCGTCGTCGACGATGATCCCAACAAGAATCGTCGCCGCATCGGTAGATCAATGCAACCTTTACCATTTAAATATACCTACAAAGAGGCGATAGCACAAGTCTGGGAACGCTATGCTGAAAAAGACAAAGGATTAGGATGGTGGGTGGCAGTGATAGGGGACACGCAACAAAACTTTTTCGAGTATTGTGGTTTACCTGTCATGGACATGAATACGCTTTGGGACTGTCCCGAGTACGAAAAGCTTCCCACCAGATCGACCCCTTTTGAAACGGTGCAAGGCGATTCATCTGGACGACGGCTCGAGCTGCAGCAAGAGGATGGCTTATAATTTGGCCCGGTATCTAGAGAGCCGGGCAAAAGAGAAGGAGATGCGAGAATATTCTATCGTTGATTTTAAGAATGCGGACGCAGCGGTAGATACACTCTCGTTTGTCAAAAATAATGTCAAGTTTAATGTCATTTTATAAAAAAAAAAGAGATTTTTTTAAGCAAAAAAAATGGGGTCATCTCTTTTTTTTTAAAATCTCTTTTGAGAGGATTTAAAAAAAAAAGGGTGGCCCAATTTTTTTTGCGAAAAATATCCGCCAACGTTGAACGACCGAAACTGAATGGGACTTGTCATTTTTCTTTCTTCTTTTCAAATTATATATATATATACCAATGTTGGTGATATAGATAAACAACAAAAGGATGGAAGGGTGAAAAGTTCAACAGTGCTTGTCCCTTGGACGCAGGGAGAGTTCGAGAGACCACGGGAGGCATAAATGTTAGCGAAACGTACTTGACACATCACCATTTTTTTCTCTACCGTAACTGTCCTCGAGACACGTCAACATTTTTTACTCGACCATAAGTGCCCTAGAGACACGTAAGCAGCTTTTACTCGACTGTAAGTGTCCTCGTGACACACCAGCAGTTTTTACTAGACCGTATAACGGCCATTGCGCACCTTTTACTGCTCAAAACATTACAGTTCGCAAGGCCAAAGTCTCTGCGCACCTTTCACTGCTCAAAACATGACAGTGCGAGAGCGGCAATTGCACTGCGCACCTTGCACTGCTCAAAACAAGTGCACTACGCAGGTGCAAACACTACGCAGGTGCAAACCCTAGAACTCTGGGATACAATGATGACGTTCAAACGATAACGCCCTCATCGATTCGACAGGCCGAATGACCGAATAGAGATTAGGTAAATTTTCAAAGAGGGCCCTGTGCTCATATATTTTTTTCAGAGTGACTGTAGTGTTGGCGTGTTCGAAGAAATTTCTATCTTCAACATCGTGATTGAATTCAAATTGAGATTTGAGACAGTCTGCGAGCAGTTCCGCTTTGTCTTCTGGGGAATAAGCTGCTCGGCCGTTGGCACCCTGCAAAGGCGGAATGTTGTGATATTGCTTGCGTAGGAGGGAACATTTCTTCCAAAGTGATGTTGACTCAGGCGTCAGGGCCTCTATGTCGTCTTGCCAGGGTTGCTGTGTAAAGACAGTGATGGCTTCTCTGATATTGATTAGAGAGCGGTAGTATTGCCGTAGGAACTCAGGATCTCTTGTCCTCTTCCACCTACGACGGTAATGATTTCTAAGTTTGATTTCATCTTTGATATGTTGTCGGAATCTAATCGGTGGAGGTTTGAATTTGGGGGCAGAACTTTCCTGCAGACATGTGACATAGATGTTATTTAATTCCTCGATTCTTTCATCGGCATCATTCGTTGTACGTAGATTAAAACTTGGTAGATTTTTGTATTTCATCACATGTCTGAAGTTCTCCTAGTTGGTATTTAATTGATTAGAAACTTTCAGTGATTCAGGGCTGGTGTCAAGGGTTAAGATAACGGGGAGGTGGTCAGAATCTAAATCCGTAAGCACCTCAATATCATAATTAAAGGGGATAAATTTAAAGAAAGCAAGATCGAGTACATTACCTCGATGGTTATTATTTCTAATGTCTATTCTTTAAGGGAGGGAACAACTTTCACGTCCCTTTGACTTTGGAAGAAACTATTTAGGGTAAACCCATATCTATTTGAATGTCTAAAGTTTCAAGAGGAGTGAAGAGCGTTGAAATCGCCAGGGAGAATCACATTATTTCCCATGTTGAGCAGTTTTTAAAGTCCTCCACCGGGAAACCACCTGGAAATCTAGGTTTAACGTAGGTTGAAATAATTTTTAACGGAGGATAATTACACATTTTAATTTCTATGATTGTAGCATCGATGAAGTCAAGATTAGGAGGTGGAAGGCAATGGTGGTGAATACTATTTTTAATAAAAATTCCTGCTCCGCCACTCACTCGGATAGGATGCTGGTTGGGTCTATCAGTACGATTATACCTGTAATTAGCGATCAAAGGGTTGTAGCCAGGAGACAATTTTGTTTCCTGAACCAAAAATACATCAAGATTCTGCTCTGCTAGGAACTCCCTAACGTCGTGAATTTTGGAACGTAACGAATTAGCGTTCCAGAAACCAATTGAAAGAGACCCAGACCCGGAAGTTAGTTAAGCCGTGAGAAACTCGCTTTGGGAAAGGACATTAGTATACGCCTGAAAGAGGGGATACGTCATGTCAAATCTGTGGGAGAATTCCTCATTTTATCTTTTGCTAGCCCAAATGCTCGCAATATAATTTGACTGTGAGATGGGTTATCGTTTACAAGGTCCATCAGACACTGAAAAATCTCCGTTAGCGAACACTCCGAAGAGGCCGTAACGGGTGCGGAGCTATTCGTGGTAGCAGCAGACAACGCCTCACTAGCTATGATTGACTGGGGGGCGGGGCCTGCTGACTTCGCCTCTTTTTCCTGGCGGAGAATTTGGGAAAAGCCATTGTAGGCTGGACATTCCGACTGGTAAAGGTCGCTGGCTGCGTCCTGGTGGGAACCTTTTGTATAGGTTTGGATGAGGTGGTGGGTTTAATATTTTTAATATTTGGTTGTTTTTTGCCTCAGATTTTTGAGCAGGCTTGGGCATACGGGGGCATCCGCGCCAGTTCGCGGCGTGTGCTGATCCCCAATTTGCGCATTTAAGTGGCTGGTCCAATTGTAATGTACATTCCTTAGCCCTATGGGGACCAGCACACTTAACACAACGTGTTGGAAGACAGCATACTTCCGACGAGTGGAAGTAGCCCCTGACAATTCCAACAAACAGTTGGGCCCGGTTGCCCTCTGTAGCTGTCAACACTGACTCTGAGACCGAGGAGAGTAGAGAGGCTGTATATCTCCTCTGTTTTCGAGGATGGAGATAACTGAGCATAAAAGTAGGGGCATAGGTTCCCCGGTACGAAATTTGGACATCCGAGCTAGTTTAATGATGGGGAATTCCATAGCTTGGAGTTCGGTCTCAATATACTCAACGGGAGTATGACCAGGGAGACCTCGGATCACGACTTTAATAGGTCGGTCCTTTTGTAGCATTAAAGACTTGAAAGGCGTCCCGTCGCTTTCAAGAATTTGAGCCAGATTCCTGTATTCAGTCTCGTTGTCGACCGTAATTCTTAAGAATTGGCCAGACAGTTTAGCCTGGATACTGGGAATCTGCACGCGCAGTTGATTCAGAGTATTCCACCACTTGCCCTTAGCGGACACAAAAAATGGTGGGATTCTGTTTGCCCTCTTAAATTGTGGAGGTGCCGCTGTTTGGTCGGCAACCAACGTTTTGTTAGGGGGTGTTAGTGGGGGCAACTAAGGATAAAGCAGCCATATTTACCCCCCTTTTCTTGTCTTTTTTTTTTGTCACGACTTTTTGGAAGCCCTTGTCATCATCATCGGTGGTTGGGGTCTTCCACTTGGTGGCATTTGACTGCTCAGGCATGGTTGGAGCGGGAGGTGGTGGTGGAACTTCTTTGGTTGCAGCTTCAGCTGCGAGTTGGAGTTGAAGCTCCTTCGCTTTTTGATTTCTACCAATTCCTTTTTGGTTGGCAGATGTGTGGCAGGTATCCCGGTGTAGGTGCATATTGCACGGATCCTCTTAGAACATTTTTCAATGGTTAATGAAGCCCTCTCCCAGGTGAGCGATTTAATGTTGTTGGCCGCGCTCTGATGTTTCTGGACCTTTGTCATGAAAAACTCTTGAAAAAAAATTCTTAATAATCTCCGAATAACTCTTCATAAAATCAACCAATGGGGCTGGCTTCTTGCTCCTGAGATAAAAAGAAGCAGAATAGCGCAGCTGTATTTGGCGAAAAAATAGGAAGAAAAAAAAAAAGGACTATCAGATGTAGGAATGGTAAGTCAGTAGTGGAAGTCTTCGATACGCGTCTTTGGTTGTGGCATTACAATTTTAGTGCTGCACAGAAGTAAATTTAAGCACATCATTGTGCTTGCTCATTAACCATGTATTTCCCCCCACATAAAAATCAGCAGTCCATGTCAAGTGACATTTAGGTTTCGACTTTTAGCCTGATATTTGGTTATTTCGCAGCATTAGTGAACTTGAAGGCTTATGAAATGATGACTAGTGAACTTATTTTTTTATTGCTGTTTATGTTTCACTATTCTTTAAAAAAAATTAGCTTTAAATATTGTTAATTCTTCGCTGTTCTTAAAAATAATAATAGAAACATGACATTGTGAAAACAAACATGGTAAACATGTAGAAGCATACCATTCCCTAAAGAAAATTTTCTTCTTATTATTTTATTCTTCATATTAAATCTTCTTCTTCTACTTTTTTTCTTATTTTTAATGTCAAATTATTTAAAAATCCTTTGAAATAAAAGGTCACTCTCGATAAGTGTTTTGCAAAATAAAAAATATCTAACAAGTTTTCGGATTAAATTTAACGCTTTTTTTACACACATTTAACGCAATGTAACGCTTTTTTAACAAGATTTAAATAGGTGCATAAAATTATGGGGTATACCTTTAGAATTACTATAAACGTATATTAGGCAAAAAAAATCCACATAATTTTTTTTTTTTTTTTGACAGGGAAAGTATTTGTCTCCGTTTCAACGTTGACAAGATGTGACGCTTCATAGAATTAGTTTTCTAAGAATTTAACGATTTTTATTCATAACTTTTGATTTCAGTTAAAGCAGTGTCCTTATTTCCTTATATTTTAAGACGTACAAATTTATTAGTGTGTACGTAAAAAATAAAAATATTCTGATCAGTAAATATGATATTTTTATTTTTTAACAAAAATAAGTAAACAAATGGGAGATATTATTATATAGTTAGATATGTTTAACATGCTTGTAGTTATTACTCGAAGTCACCCAGCATTCGTCAGTAACAGCAGTGTTATTTAATATCTTTATGTGTGATGATTACGTGTAAAAAGGAATACAGAAGTACTGCATCTCCGAATATACACTATAATGCCAACCTAGCATTTGCCGCATGACGTAAAGGAAACATCTGAATTACCAGCTTCTCTTCAAAAAGATTCCTTACATCATGTTATTTGCTTATTTGATTCACAGTATGTTGCAGCCAAGGCATTGCTTGTTCTTGGAGTTGTCGAACTTGACGAAGATCTATTAAAGAAAATAATTTGAGCAGATGTGAAAGGGTATTCAACCGACGCTGAGGTTCATTCGTGTGAGACCT
This sequence comes from Caerostris extrusa, assembly GCA_021605095.1. Taxonomy (NCBI): domain Eukaryota; kingdom Metazoa; phylum Arthropoda; class Arachnida; order Araneae; family Araneidae; genus Caerostris; species Caerostris extrusa. The sequence continues at coordinate 9,143 of BPLR01013788.1, read as the reverse complement.
CAGTTCTTTTTAGTGATGAGACCGACTGTTTAATACAGCAGACATCGGAGAAAGATTCACCCATCAGACGCACATTGCTGTTTTTGAGAAGTTAAATTGTGCATGGTATCAATTAAACTTTTTAAAATATTATGATCAAATGGATCGTAACTCATGCGGCAGTATATTAACTGTAAATACAGAAAATGCACATACTCTGAGCATGACCTGGAGGTAATTAATTTTTAAAAAAGTGCGATTGAACATCTCATCATCGTTACACTACCAGTGCGGCCAACAGCAGCTCAACCTTTGATTTTTGTGTTTATTAAATTATACATGCATACATACATGTATTGGGTGAGCACAAAGGCTTGTCCTGATTATAAAAACTTATTGTGCGAAAACTATTATAATTAAGCATATGCTTCTTTTTATGCATTGTAAGCAGTGCTATAAAGTTTTAAATAAAATCAAGTACTTCAGTAGATTTCAACGTCTGCCACTCTAGATTGGAGGATGCCAAAGCGTCACTAGTCAAGTGTTCTTTAACATGACGTATCTAATACAACTTCTTTTGTCATTGCCTTCAATTCTTCAACTTCAGCAACTGGCGAGGCAAAGATTCTCTACTTTATATACCCTCCGACCATTATATATATTCATGCCTAAATATGTTTGTTCACAAATAAGTTTTTGTCCATATAAGTTGTAATATAACTACTGTATTAATTAATTCTAACAACATCTAATTTTTAAAAATGAAACATGTTTTTGTAAATATATATCGTATAGATAAAAAAAAATTATATAGATAGGAATCCTGCCTCCAGGTTACTTTTTATTAAAACAGGATCTTATCTTCCAGTCTGCAATATAAAAAGATATCGAATAAAATATTGTTTCTAATATTTAAATTTTTATTATTAAATAAAAGTTACTTTAAAAAAGTTGAACAATGCCATGTGACCTTCAACCTTCATGACATGCAACCTTCGTCATTTAATATAATCTGAAAATCTTTCAAAAACGCTACCAATTATGTTTCTAAGTAGAATTTACATATACTAAAAGAGAGCGTTATGATACAGATTCTAAGGTTCGTCTAAATTTCAATTTCTAAAATAATGAATAAATCCCACACCTGTCAGACTGGAAACAATTCAATATGTCAAGTTCTTTTCCATAATTTATTCTAAAGATCACAATATAAACAAGGACAGACACAAATACCACATTGCGATTATACAAAATAAATAAATAAATAATGAACATTTTTCTTTGACAAAACATTGATTCTAAGACGCCACATTGATCTTGGCGCTCAGCACTCTCCAACATCGTAGTTTCTAAAAACATTTTGGCGAACAGAATTGCAAATCGTAGCGCGCAGTGTAGGCGTCACTGCTGCAATCTTTTTTTTTTTTTTAACAATGTCATCAATATTTATTTTAGTTATCAAAATTGTAAAAATAAATTAATTATTTTTAATTTTGAAAACATTTTCTTCTACTTTCATGATTATGAGGATTACTATAGATATATTTATATAAATCAATTTCTTTTTATTTAATTACTTTTTTTATTATCCCCGAATGTGAAATATTTATCTATTTTATATTATATGTGATTATTATATTAATATTAGTTATTCAGATTTTTCTATTTTTAAATAAATAAAGTCTCTTACTTTGTATTATGTTAATTATATTCTCAGGACAATCGTGATTAAGAAAAAAACATATTTATTAATATAAAACCATTTTCATTCATTAAGTTACCATTTTTCATACAAAGAACTCCTTCATTTAAAAATTACACTAAAAATTTTTTTTTTTCATTCCTTTCTATCGGGCATGGAAATTCTTTTAATAATTATGCGTTTTTATTTGTATTTTACAATATTTCTTGATTGTATAATCTTAATCGGGTTCATATAGAAATATTTTCAATGTTTCTCCATCAAAATTTAGCGTTCTGATTTTTTAAGGAAATATTTTTTAATGAATTATACAGCAGTTGAAATATCACAACAACTATTTATTATGGCAAAAGATAATATTTCCATGACCTTGCACATTTTATTTACTTTTTCTGGTTATCATCTCCACGTTTTTCATCCATGGAATAACTATTAAGGCAGTGAAAATGATTGTTTAAAAACGTATTAGTCTTAATTATTTACTATTTTCAATTTAAATTTCCCGGCCGTGTGGAATTTCAATTTATTTTTTTCTTTTTTAGGTTCGTGGCACTGTTCTTGACATCTGTGTGAAAATATTCCTTAGTGTTTGAGACGCTAAAAGTGACTCCGGTGATTTTGAAATGTCTGAATAACTTGCATTCAATTTTGTTTGCGGAAAGAATATTCGTGAGTGGAAACGTACAGAATGTTGCAGGAGGCATTCGGTGAACAAACTATATCGGAAAGAAATGTTTAGAAGTGGTATAAACAGTTCAAAGAAGTCAGAAAACGCGTTGAATACGAACAGCGCTCTGGTCGACATTCAACCTCAACCACCGAGGCTCACATGCAAAACATTAAAGATTTGATGCTTACAAACCGTCTATTTACAATTAGAGACCTTGCTGCTGATGTTGGAATTTCAAAGGATCGGTAAATTTCATTTTAAATGATATTTTGGGCCTCAAACGCGTCGAATCTTGATTGGTACAGAAAAACACTGAATTTTTGGAAAACCATCGTCGCGTTGAAATGTGTGAAACAATGCTTTCTGACTATCAGGCAAGCTGAAATGTATCATAACTGGAGATGAGACTTGGATTTATGCATACGACCCGGAAACAACCGATCAATCAAACGAATATCGTGACAAAGGTGAAGCAAAGCCGAGCACGCCAAAATCTCTCAAAAATCAAGATCATGTTGACTATTTTCTTCGATTGCCGTGGTGTGATGCATTATGAATTCCTTTCGCCGGGCCAAACTGTCAATAAGGAATATTATTTAAGCGTTATACGTCGTTTGCGTAAAGCTATTCGCAAAAAGAGGACACACTCTTGGAATGACATCTCTTGGTTTTGCATCACTGTAATGCGCCAGCTAACACTGCATTGATTCTTCGTTCACCAAAAATGAAACCCATATCGTTCCACAACCACCGCATTCACACTGTGCGACTTCTAGCTATTCCCTAAACTCAAAAGACCACTCTGGGGACGCCGTTTTGAGTCGATTGAAGAGATTCAACGGGAATCGGCGGTCGCTTTGAAAGCCAACCCGGCCAATGACTTTTTAGCATGCATTGAGGATTGGAAAAAGTTGGCATAAGTGCGTTGTGTCCGAAGGTGGTTGCTTTGAAGGCGATGAAATAAATTTGGAAGAATAAATTAAGAGTTTTTTGTAAAAATATAAATTGGTCTTACTTTTTGGGCACAGTAGTATGTATATATATATATATACTGGTGTCCAAAAGTTAAGCATAAATCGCGAAAAACATGGAGTAAATATTCGTAAAATTATTCCAAATTTCTTGCGGATATTAATTGGGTGAAGAAGAAACATTGGGTTTATGCAAAACGTTTCAGTCGACTACGTCCTGCGCGAAACACCTGCGCATGTCGGAACGCAGAGAAACCGATTCACGCAGCAAGGCAGTTCAGACAAGTTTCGTGCAACTGCTGTGCGAAGGAACGCTGTTAACAATCAAACAAGGTGAATGACGTTTGTGCCAACAAAGACGCCAATTGGACATGTTTGCGAAAGGAAGAATCGTTGGAATGCTGGAATCTGGACGATCACATACCGAAGTGTCTCGAATTTTGAATGTGGACCAGTCTGTGATCTCAAGACTGTGGCAGAGATTTCAAAGAACGGGAGGTATTACCCGACAACCAGTATCAGGTCGACCAAGAGTCACAACCCCTAGCAAGACCAATATCTGGTAATAAGTGCGCAGGTCAGCCCGTTCTTCCGCGCAGTACAGACGTGTTTTTTCGCTCCTCGTTTTCTCCCCTCGTATCATGATCTTTGTCTTGTAATTCTGGATTTTAAAAATTTTTGCAGAGTTTAAAACGACCAGGGTTGAGTCTTCCCCAAGATATATTTTATTTGATTAGTGATACTTTTTATTATGCATTGTTTTGTGTCTGAATTTATTCCTTTGTAAAATCTTCTTGCTTTTTTTTAATTTTGATCATTTTTACAACAATTTATTTTTTTCTCTTACAATTTTGAGTGTGTTTTTGGTTTCTTTGTTTATCTTTTATTGTCTTGCCTTCTAAGGATTTTCCATCCCCATCTTATTTTTGATTTTTAAATTCTCTATTTTTCCTCCTGTTCAATTGTTTTTAACTACATCTTCCTTTGATTTTTATTAATTTTCTGTCCAGTTTCCATAGTATTTATTTTATTATTTTTTATTTTATTTTTATTCAACTCTTTTTTAGAAATTCAGTTCAACAAGATTTTTTTTTTTTTTTTTTTTTTTTTGTTGGTCAATTTCTTCTCAGTAAATTCTTAATTTTTGTTTTCTCTTGAAATATTCTAATTCTTCTTTGGCTGCTTTAGATTTTTTCAAGCTGTTTTCATTTAAAATTTTTTTTTTTATTGATTTTTGCTCTAATTTTCACTCCTATGAATTGGTCTGCGCTTTTCCGATAATCAACCATTTTGTCTAACTTTCCACCCGTTTGTCTTTTTGTTTTTCATTTGCAGAGTAGAAATATTATCCCACCCTTTTACTTTTCGTTTGACCTTGGCAACCAGACAGACTGTTTTGGGGTCTTTCCTTTCTCTCACCCCCATCTTTGCCACACTCAGGTGACCTTTAACCCCTGTCACTCCTCATGGCGCTCTCCCCACTCTTGACAAATTTGAAGTTCTTTCCTTTTGCTGGACTTCATTCTCTTCTTGTTTGCTCCCCTGCTCCCCAAAATAGTGCATAATAGAGCAGTGCCATTGATTTATTTTGGGAGGGTAGCGAGAACCTTCTTCTTTCTGTTTTTATTTATTCATTATTTTTACACTTTTGAGTTTAATTATGAATAACCTGAGAAGTGAATATCACGAGCAAGTTTTCGTACTATGAAAAATGAGGACATCAATAATTTACCACCATCAGAAATTATCACTGAACTTAGAAATCTGCTGAATGAGAAAACGGGCTCTCGCTTCATTTTAAATTCTGGTCTTAGATCGTATGGTGAACTATTGAGAAGACTTGAACTTTACGTTAAAAACTTCCCGACAAATACTCCTGCTGCCTTAGATAATTCTCCTCATGAAACAAATTCTTCCCTCACGTATGCAGAAACTTTAAAAAGTCCATCCAAGATTTCGCATACAGTATTCCTGTACCCTTCTCAGTCTACTGTAGATTCATTCCGCACTGAAAAGGAAACATAACTGAGAGAAATGTTGAAAAATCTTTTAATCTTTCGAAGGAAAAAAATTAAAATTAATTCAATCAGAAATTTACGTAACAATGGCCTCGCCGTGAATTGCGCAGAGGAAAAAGACGTTGAAAAACTTTGGAATTTAATAGGCAATTCAGAATTACTCAAAGAAAAGATTAGGCATCATAAGCCCCATCGAAGATCACCCAAACTAAATTTTAAAATATTCCTAAGCAACTAACGGATCTTGAACTCCAGGAGGCTCTAGAAATCGCAACAGGGTACAACAAGCTTTCTTTCAAAATTTCCTTCAAAATCAAAGGAAGAAAACAAGATTGCAACCATCGCATTGTAGAAGCTTCTCCAGCGGCTTTCAAAACTTTGATAAATGTAAACAAAATAGTTGTTAACCGGCAGATACACAACATCAGAGAATTTTCAACGTTCGAAGATGTTACAACTGTCAGAATTTTGGACATTCACAACATCAGTGCCGAAACAAAGGCCCATACTGCGCTTTTTGCTCTTCTGATCATTTCTCACATAATTGCAAATCGAATGATTTTTACTGCATAAATTGCCACGATGCTAATATCAAATAAAAACTTCGACCCTAGGCATTCAGCTGGCGATTCACACTGTCCTTGCTTCATAAAAGAATTCAAAGCACACAAAAGGTCAGTAATCTATTAAAAGTCTTGCAGGTTTTTTTTTTTATTATTATCATTATTTATATATATACATATATTCAAATTTCTTTATTAAATTTCTTTTATTATTTTTCTATTTTTGAAGACCTACATCCATTAAACAAACACTAAATAAAGTTCCAAGTCTAGACATTATAATGTCTTCACATCTTGAGCCTTGCAATACAACAGATCCATTTACTAATTTTCCTCAATGGACGCTTCAAGATCATAATTCCATTAACTTGAACATTGTGCAAATCAACCTGAGAAAAGCCAAAGTAGCTACCATTTTATTAAATCAACTTGTTCAAAAATTTAATACGAATTTAATTTTCGTCCAAGAACCTTATGTGAAAAATAACAGAATCAAAGGAATGCCCAGAACTCTTAAAAGTTGGTTATCCCAAAATGGAACAGCAGGTATTGTCGCTCTCCCAAGCGTTCAATTGCCGATTGTGCTGGGGATAGGTAGGAGTGCAGTGGCAATTAAAATTTCTGCTAACAATCAACCTCTTACTATAATTTCAGGATACTGTTCCCCTTACGATAATCTCCAAACGACTTTAAATGAGATTAACAATTTCACTTCTTCGATCGAACATGAGAAAATATTAATTGGAGCAGACCTAAATGCACACAGCACAAGTTGGGGCTATAATTCAGAAGACAAGAGGTTTGTTAGTTGAGGAGTTCTTAGCAGCAAATAACTTCCATTTATTAAACAATAGAAAATCAGAGCCAACGTTTGCACATTGTCATAGTAAGGGATGGCCAGATCTTACTCTCGTCTCTGCAGCAGAATTAGCCTCCAAATGTGACTGGGAAGTTTAGAGGTAGAAACTTTCAGTGATCACAAATACATAAGAACAACTATACATTCTGAAAGGAAAACTATTACATTTAAAAGATTTAAAACTGCGTTCGGAGGACATAAAAATTTCTTTAATGCCTTCTCTCCGTCTTTTCCCAATTTAATTTCCACGTTGAACAATATTAGTAATGGCAGGCAACTAAATGAAGCTACTCACATTCTTCAAAAAAACATTGTTAAAAGCCTGCTCTAAAGCATATCGAATCAAAACAATAGTAAAAAATATACCTCTTACTTGGTGGAACCCACAATTAGAAATAAGGAAAAAGCAATTAAATGCTCTTAGAAGAAGAATGCAAAAATCGAAAGGGGTTGAAAAGAAAACTATACTTCGGTTTACTACAAAACAAGAGCAACCTATAAAAAAGAAATTCTCCACTCAAAACGTCAAGCCTGGCGAAAAAATTCTGCTCAAAATCAAATACTCCTTTTGGAAAACCTTTCAAGACCACAGTTAAAATTTCACTTCCCCATCTGAAATCTTTAAAGCCATAGATATATCAGTAAGCGGGAATAACAAAGAAATTGCCAAGAAACTACTGGGAAAAAAATATATCCTTTCAGTCCCCAAGAATCTCCTTTTTCTCTTCCTGAAACTTATCTTTTGTTATAGATTCGCCATTTACTAAAAGAAGAAACTAAAAAAGAATGATACAAATGCTACCAAAAGGGAAGGCTCCTGGATTTGATGGCATAGATAACCAAGTTGTTCACATTATTAATGATTATTTTCCAGATATTTTCCATAAACTCTTTAACAAATGTTTACAGTTCCATACTTTCCCAAAAGCCTTTAAAATAGGAGTTGTGGTCCTTTTCCATAAGAAAGGTAAAGACAAAGCAGATCATAATTCTTGCAGACCAATTTCTCTTCTCCACGCTATAGGCAAAGTTCTAAATAAACTCTTACCCCACAGATTATCCTTTTTAAACTTCAAGAATTAAATAAGCTTGAATTCAGACAATATGGATTTCGTATTGGTAGATCGGTCAATGATGCGCTCATAGCTCTAATGGACTTTGTTTACAATGCAAAACAGCAACAACTAATAATCATTTCTTTTAGATATTAAGGGTGCATTTGATAACCTTCAATATAATTCAATTCGAATAGAAAGAAGGAAGTTCTGCAACCTTCAAATGTTACGGAGACTCTTCTGGACACCTTAGCCCAAAGATTAGTTGCAATTCAAACAAGTGAAGGTCCAGTAATGTGGGAACAATCTAAAGGTTGTCCTCAAGGTTCTTGTAGTGGACCAATAATGTGGAATCTTGCTGCAGATGAGGTACTCAATTATCAATGGCCTCCTGCAGTGCATTTGCAAGCCTTTGCAGATGACTTCTTATTTGCCATTAAAAAGTCCAACTAGACAAGACGTGGACTAGAAAAACATTCAAACGAATCCCTCCAGAAGTTTAAAATTTGGATAGATAAACATCAGCTATCTATATCTATAGAGAAAACGAATTACCCCGTCATAGGCAAGCTGTCAAGAGGACCTTTTATCAGATGGGGAAATGACTCCATCAAAAGGAAAAATTCGTTAAATTCTTGGGTATTCATCAACGAAAAACTCAATTGGGCGAAACATCTTAGTAAACAAGGCAAAGAGCAACAGATATAAGTCATTTGTTACGACGGAGTGCCAGTAACACCTGGGGTACAAACAAGAATTCAGGCGAATCTGATACAAGACGATAGCGGAAAGAGTGCTAAGTCACGGGCAGCAGTCTGGGCACTCTTTCCAACCTCTAGAATTGAAAAAAAAAATCATAATCCATTCAAAGGCTCTTCATTCTGTATATAACTTTGGCATACAGGACCACATCACAGCTGCTCTTCAGATTATCACGGGCCTCGCCCCTTTTCACTTAAAATTGCAAGCAGAGGCTGCATTCACTGTTGTGTCTAGAACTAGGAAGAACTTACAGATGGAAACACTTCAAATAACAGCGGATGATTTTGAGCAGAAGATTGCAGGATTGTCACTCCACCAATCCATAGTTTGAATATCTGCAATCAAGTTGACATACGGACACAGTTCTTTTCAACAAATGCTGAGACTTTTTAAAGGGACAGCTTGAAATCGAGTGAAGGCACAGGGCAACATTTTCTCCTTCAAAAATGGGATAAAAATTTCAGAGTGGATGGGTAAATTGAACCCTCACAACTCTGTTTTCCAAGCAGAGCTAATAGCCATAAGCAGAAGCAATTCGACATGTATCCTCAACAAGAGAACATG
>BPLR01013787.1:0-19846 GCA_021605095.1 Caerostris extrusa | reverse complement strand
TTTTCACTCTCCATTGGGCAGAAAATCCTTTTATAAATAATTTTCATTCATTTTTAAAAGTTTCTTATCGGGCGCCATCTATGGGTAGATACATGCAACTTAAATCTAAAAAAAAAAAAAAAAAAATAAAATGAATTAATTGAATTTAATAAATGAATGAATATTTTTGAAAAACTGCATTCACATCCAGCGTCATCCACTACAAGTTCAATAAAAAATGCATTTGAAATTGAGTGGAGGAATAAAAGAGTATTTCGTGAACGATTGAAAATTGGAGCAAAGATATATAGAGGGAGAGTGTGAGCTAATAGAAGGAATTGAAAAAGAGGTTCCCTGCATCACTTACTAAAGAATAAATCCTATCGACTCTACACTATTTTCCAACTACAACTGTATGGCAATGTCTCTAAAATCTCATAGAATTTTATCTAATGCAACTAAACATAAATGCATCTCTGTTGCGGTTTCCATATAATATGACGTATTCTTTAACATTTCATAGAAAAATGTATTTTATAAAAAATATGATATATTTTCTAGTATCATGTCATGTATTTCCGCGACCTTATACTTTTTCTCCACGGCTGCAATATTTCAAAAGAATCAGTGTCCATTTCACCATTTCTCTTGGATTGAGCCGGCGTTTTTACCTGATTTATTTTTACTCAATACGTATCTAAATAGCGAAGTTCTGCAGAAACTATGTCATCGATAAGCTGGCAAAAGAAAAACAAAAGATTGAATTTAATTTATAATTTTTATACAGCCATTCCACAAGCCATTTCCATATTTTCCCCTCCATAACTCGGAAAAATTGGACCTCTGTATCTCGAACATTAGCAATGTTGATTTTACAACTCGATCATTTGAAACGAATTATCTATAGCTCGAAGAAAATAAGTTACCGACACGCATCATTGTTTAGAAACAATGTATGAGTATGTCAGTAAGTAGAATAACCAATTTATGAAATATTTTTATTATAATTCTTATTCTTATAATTCTTATTATTGCTATTGATTTCATTTGAACCTTTAACGATAGACAGAGAACGATCGAATTGTCTAAAAGCAAATAAATAAATAACTGACTTTTTAATACATAATATTTTTAATTTAAAGGTTGTTTCGAATTATTTTGATTTTTTTACTGTAGTACATAATATAACTTTTAAGTTGCAAATAAACATGTTTATTACCTCTGAAAGTTGAATTTTTTATTTATCTTACCGATCTTATCTATCGTTTTTTATTTATCTTACTCTATCTCAAAATAAGTTAGAAAGAATCTAAACCTCTACAAGTCGAATATTTCCTTACAAAATCCGTTTAAATCAAAATCCTCCGTAAGTCGGAAACTCTATAGCTCGAATTATTTGGCGTCTCCCTTGAAGTTCGACTTACAGAAGTTCTACTGTGTATAATTTTTTTAAATTAAATTTTTATTTTTTGTGCCATACTTCTTAGTTTTTATATTCTTTTATTAAGTGCAATGTAAAAATTATTAATAAAATACATGGAATTTTTTTAAACATTTCCTGTGTAAAGGCATATTGCATTTTATGTAATGTAATTGTGTTTGGTAGAATAAAAACATAATTTCAAAATTATTTTTTTTTACTAATAATGGCATGCATGAGAATATGGAAAAAACCTGCAAAATTGTCTAAAAAGAACGACTTATCGATTTATCTATATAAAAGGATTATAAGAGACCGAATCTATTTTTTTTTTTTTTCACGTAATCAGGTAAAGTTTCCTCCACACCACGCATTAAAAGAGATTTTAAAAGTTCATCGCAGGAAACGGAAAAAAAAAAAAACGATCCATGTATTGTTGCCTTTTCGCAACCTCAGTCTTGAATAGGATAAAAAGTGTTTAAAAGCCTCAAATGGTTAGTATAAGAGCAAAAAACTCAAAAGCTGGAATATGTGTTACATAGATTCCATGTAACACATATTCTTAACACATAGATTCCATGTAACACATATTCTTAACACACAGATTCCATGTAACCAAAAAAAATGTATTGATATAAGAAATCAAATGGTTTTTTTTTTTTTTCCTATTTTTTTAACTGATTATTTATTCATATTTTGTGTTTAAGTATTCATTCCGTACAAAACTATTTCTGAATAAAATAAAGTAAAAGGTATTTTATGATACTTATTTGCATTCATAAATAAAAATATTAATAAAAAATATTACCTGTTATAACTTTGCAGGTTGCAGCGATTGCAGATTTAACCTCTTACAAATGACCCAACAGTTCTTCTGTGTCTAGGACCAGGATTTACTCGATGCCTTCTTCTGCTGACGTCACACACGGGGCCTCCTGGTGTACCGAAAAGGCCCACCCCTGGAGTAGCTACCGATTTATGAGCATCGTTTGACTTCCTAGGGTCCTCGCTAATGACAGATTATGACTTTATTTCATTTTCTGCTGTTGGCAGCACTCTGTTACTGCAGACGATTATTTCTTTGTCGGTTTTTTTTTTTTTTTTTTTTTTTTAATTTTTTTTTTTTTTTTATGCACAAATAACCGAGCACTTTTCCCTCATTATCAGAGAATTCTTTTAATTTCTCGCATTTTCTAGTTTCTGTTAATTATGTTTAAATTAGAAAACGGGCGAAGTGTTTGGGAGAATTATATTTTTCTTTTTTGGCCAATGATTAAAAAAAGAATTTTCTATTGAAGCAATAAAAATACATTTAAGAAAATAAACATAATGCCTATTCAAGTCTTGTAGGGTCTGAAAGTGTAGCCGAACATAATTTTTTTTTGCAAGCAATTCTGCCCAGCTAACGATGCATCAGTCAAATGGTGAAGCTGCGCTGATGATTAACTGCAATAAACTCTTGCCTACCTCTTATATAAAAAAATCATTAACTGGTACAGCGGCCCTTCGATATAAATCCGAAATAATAAATATAAATAATTATATAACCAGGACATAAAACATACGAATTTTTCCCATAAGAAAGAAAGGGAAAATGATTTCTCCGTTTCCATGTAATAAAAAACCCTATTGTAATTGGCATGTATTCTCGTAGATGGTATTTTAGTATAAAAGTAGTTTATATAATATTATACAATGTAGTTTATATAATATATAAACTTATATATATAATGTAGTTAATAAAATGTTAAACTTATGTTAGATGTTGTATAATGTTAAACTTATTTATACAATGTAGGTATTATATAATATAGTTTATACACTGCTTAGTATTAAAATATAAAAGCAATTAAAAAAAACTGCAAATCGCATATTTTCTAATATAAGCCGAGAGAGCATTTTTTCTTCAAAAAATTGACAGAAGCCGAAAGGAAAAGTAAATTAAAAGAATAAAGTAGTTTTTCCTTTCCATTCTTATTTTTAAGTGCTCATTATTTACAGTATTCGATTATTGTTTCTGGTGTACGTTTTGGTAATGGCTGCACATTTCACAAACATTAGATGTTTCGTTTTGGAGGCGACGCAGAGCATCGGCACTACAAATAATTTCGGAAAAAAAAAAAACTCATTTTCATAAAAGGAATAACTCACTTCATTTTAAATTATTTTTCATAAACTTATGTTTCATATATGTAGGTAAAGTACGTACATTTTTGTGTATAATTCGACTTCCGCCATTCAGCTTTAGAGAAGTTCTCAAGATTCTCGGCTTATGAACGGAAATAGACGGTTCTTAAATGAAAACTGGCCGAATTTAATGTTCTCTTTTTCTTCACTTAAGACTTAGGATCCTCCAACTGAATGTTGACTAAAGATGTATCGCGAAAAATTTTACTTCTCCTCAGGACATTTGGTTTGGTTTGTCGCTCTACGGTCATCTTGTGCACACATTGGGCTAAACAGACCGGGACCTACAGTTTAAAGTGGATTCCGAACCACTACAAGCATCCATGGCACTGCCGGGACTCGAACCGAAACCTGAGGTACCGAGCGCTAGCCACTCGGCCATTCAGACCCTCAGGACATTTGGGAAATAGGACATTATCTCATCAGATCAGACACTGGTGAGGCAGTATTTAAAAGAGCTCCGCCAAAAATGAATGGGGCGCGAATGTGGAACCGAGGAAGGGAAAAAAAAGGGGGATTTGTTGAAAGAGCAATCGTTGCTTGTCTGCCCAACAAACAGACTTTTCTTTGCATTGGACTACCTACAATTGAACTGCTTGTCCCTTTCCTCTATAATCAACATCAAAGATGCTCGAATAGTGGTTGAGGTAAAAAGTCGCATTTCTCAAAGAATTACTCTTTCATTGCAATGCCAAAAACGTCTGTCCCCGTATAAAGCATCCAACACTCATTTCATGGATAGTAAATGAAGCTGAACAGTTCATTCGAGTGGGATATCTTCACTTTCTGTAAGCTCCTCAACAGCAAGAATCCGTCGTGGCTCGTTCACAAAATGAAGTTCGTACCGATGGTACCTCCCGTCAAAAATTTAGAGCCCAGTCCACCCGGTCATCGTAATGAATCCAAAGAAGAACACGGCAGGACCACCGTAACCGTCTGTCTAGCTGACGTCAGTGGTATAAAACCATTTTCCCCTCCTATCAACTGACATCGAATTGCATGTAACACTAAAATGACATTCGTACGTGAAGACAAGGTTCCATTCATGAAATGCAAAATCTTCGCATTTTACGACTCTCTAAATGTACCGAAAAGAGTCCTCCTAAAAGCCTCCCACATACAGATCCAGAGGTAGGGAGTTGACTAAGCATTCTTGGAATCCTGAGACGGAATTTTTTAATACCGACTCTCGACTCCAGACACTTTTCTGTAATTTTATGCATTAGAATTTTTACGAGTGGATTAAGAAAACTTCTGAATTAAATTAAATGACTTTTAGTGAACTCGTATATCTTTAAAAACAGTTTCCCCCATAACAAAAAGTTTTTTTTTTTTTTTTTTCACAATTCTAGTATTTGCAGTCATTCAAAAGATATTCCTGTACACTTAACATGGTTGCATAAAAATAAATATGTTTTATAGAAATAACGGTACCCAATAAATAGGCACCAAAATATCATAGACTACCTTTAAGATAAGTAACAGAATAGAATCTATGAGATCTTCTTTCATGGTGAATCTCAGTAAAGCCTTGATAAGCCTCAGTGCGAAGAAAAGTACCTCAACACGTACTTAGTTTGTTGGCAAAGCAGTCACTGTCTTTGCTGCTGGTTGTATTATGGAAGGGTGCAATCGGATGACCTCGTCAGCATTTAATCTTAACGTGAATTCCAAAAAAAAAAATTTTTTTTTATAGAATTCGGAGTCGAGAGTAGGATTTTTAGACCGACTGCCCACCTCTGCTTGCATCGTGAAATTTAAATCGCTGGAAGAATGCAGGATGCTCTCTATTTCCAATAGCATCTCCATAATACCAATGCAATAGAATTGGAATTAGTGCATCAGCCTACATATAAAAAAAAAAAAAAGAAGACTGCTTAAATGGTACCTCAGAAAGAGACACTAGCGATTTCTATTAATATATGCCTATCTAATACATGGTGCTCAGTACGACAATCCATTATAACTATTCTGTAGTCGAGTGCACCATGTTACTGGAATGAAACCCTTACATCTATTCATATCAGCTGCGTCCATTTCGCAGTTTTATCAGATGTATAAACAAAAATTCTAGTTCATTTTTTATTTTTAAAAAATTATTAAACTTCTTAGCATAATTTTATATTTCAAATTTAATGTTTTCGCTTTTTATTTATTTATAACAAGCAATCATGACTCGCCAGTAGTCGGTTACAGAAAATAAGAGTTTATTAGGCTTGGTTAATTTTATTAAGAAAAACATTCATGCAGGTTTAAAGGTGCTTTTATTTTAACATAAACAATGTAAATGCAAAAAAAAAACCTTCACGAAAATTTATTGCAAAAAGCCTCTGCATCAATACTAAGCTTTTTTTAAGCATAGGCCTTGCAGTTTTGATCGATAATAATGGAAAATGTCACTATTCATTTGTATTTTTGAATAACATCGAATGTTACTTCTTTTATTGTGATCCAAATAATGAGATTCATGGAATTGTTATTTTCTTACTGTTAACGATCGAACAATAAGGCAGACGGAATGTTACTTTCTTAACAGTAATTTGTGCTATCACTGTTTGAAAAAAAAAAAAATTGCATAAACTTTTAACTTCGCGAAAGGCAGTGGAATTTTTTCATTAAACAACAGAGTTTTTAATTGCTCTTAATTGGAAAAAGTAATTAAGAAAAGGTTTTTTTTTTTTATTTTAAGTAGAAATAATAATTTGCTTAGTAGACAATCCAAAAGAAAATGTGTAATTTTTCGCTGAAACTACGGTTACACATATCTCACTGTTCGATCACACTAAACAAGTAACATTTGATCAATAACTTCCCATCAATCTTATTGTTCGATCATTAGCAATGATAAAGTAACATTCCAAAGTAACAACCGCGGAAACTACGAACTAACTCAAACTACGAAGAGAGAAACTACCGTAGGAGCATCTGTAGCAGCTTGCGTCTCAGCATGAGTGAATTCCGTAACTGCCCCGACCTGCCTTCGGATACGTATATCCTTTCATCTGGATGTTCTTGTGCCCCAGGACATTTCACTTTCTCTACTGCAGTTCGTCTTCTCCAATCCTGTGCATTCAGCAGTGGCGCTCACCAACACTTTGCCAAACACCACACAACTCACTTCTCCAATTTAGTAGCAACACGGAATTTTATGACACGAGAAATCAATCTTTTCATAAAATATTTTTTCTGCTCGCATAATCTCAGAGAAGACAACATGTTAACAGTGTCATGTATTCAATGAGGTAATAATGATCAAACCTGCCCATTGCAACAGACTGGACACGATTCATCGATTCATTCCTCCCACATTCTGGGAATGGCACACTAAAAGTGATCCAAAAGGTCGCTTTCCAACTTGCATTCCACGGTTGTCGCGAACTCGCTTGCAAAAATAATCTGTTTTCCAAACAAACTTTTGATCATGCTTTTTCTTTTTGAATGAACATTTTTTTTTAATTGCGTCGAAGACTGGGTCGTATTGACCATGTCCTTGTGAGCAGCACCGACGAACACTGTTACTCATTTACCCAGGGTGTACCTGTAGCTTGAAGATATGCTATGGACGCGAGTAATACTATCCCCACAACGCTCAACGATCATATTAGAACGGAACCTACGGTTTAAAGTGGATTCCGAACCACTACAAACCTCCGCCGGGACTCGAACCCGAAACCTGTGGCCCGAGTGCAAGTCACTCGGCCATCAAGCCCCTTTGAATGGACATAGACGAAACAGCGCACTCCCAAGAGCTAACAAAAAAATGCCCTGAATTTTTCAGAGCACAAACACATGTCAATAGCATTGTTGAGCAGCATCAAGGTGGCGACACTGACTCGACGTCAACTTTGACGAATCAAATTCGCGATCGAGAACGATTGAGTCATAGTACTGCTGTCAATCATTCAAGATCGTTAGTTGCCGTCGCGGCATTGCCAAGGGACAAGTTTGGGTGTCCCGAGCCTCAACAGATGATCCAAATGCGTTTCACATAAATGATGGAGCATAAATATATGTGGTGCCACAGCCGACTGCACTAACATAGGTCGCAAAATGCTGCTTTCAGCAAGATTATGTGCAGATATACCATACTTCCTTGACCATCAATCTACACTCTCTCGATGTGATCGATCCTTTGACGGTCCTATTTCAGCTACAAGTGAAATGTCCACCATGGCATATCCTTACTTCAAGAAATAAACTGGTCCATGTTTCTGAATCCAAGTTAGATTTACTTATCATCGATCAATTGTAAATTTGATCTTTATAAAACATTCAATTCTTGGAATTAAAATAATTTATATTCTCTCACAGACAATTTTAATCACATTCTTCCCATTTTTTTACACACTATTCTCTACCAGGTACTTATGGAGGAATAAATTTTTAAGGTTCAAAGTTTACTTTATAATTGAAATTTTACACTGATTAATTGTTTGCAATTTATCAATCTCTAATTAGGAACAGATATTAAATTAGAATATTTATTGAATATCATATTTTCTTGGAATTTTAACTTTGTAACTCTTTTAATAAATTAAAAAACTTAATAATTAAAATTTATTACACTTACTGAACCCAGAAAATGCAGCATCATGTCGATTAGCATTTAATAAAATAACACTGCTTTGTCATATCATAGGTGTCCCCATGAACATTTATTCATGCATACCGAGAATGCAATAATTCATAACAACAGTAAAAGAAGGAGTTGATCACATGTCACATTTATTAAATTTCTTCTGAAATACATTCCTCTTCACACACTTTTACAAAAAGCACTCCTTCGGGGTAAAGAGTCCCTGGAGAGAGAGGCACTTGGTGGTTAGCGCGGCAAGCTGCACATCTCGCAGCTGGTATTGTGCGGCTGATTCAGGTAGGTGCAATAGCTGCAAATCCAGAGACTGGAATCGCTGCTGGAATTGGTGGCGCCAGATGCCCCATGTGAATTTTGTGAAGGGAAAGAGTCAGGGTTGGGTGAACCTACAAGTCAAAGATTATCCAGTTATCTAATAGACTTTGCATATTATATACATACATAAATAAATAAATACATACACATACAGACAAAAACATCTTCTATATAAATAAAAATGTAAGTATTCCTTTGTTCAAAATCTTACAATCTCTGATCTCTCTCCAATAATAAATATCTTTCTAAATACACTCATGTCCATAAATTAAGGATAATTCAGAATCACACAGAAATTGAACTCTAAAATAAAAAATTTCACCTGTACAATTATCACACACATCTTGAAAGAAGAATATGCAAATTACAGGAAACCACCAGATGGCGCGTCACAATGACGGGGAGAGATACAGAGAGGGGTATATAAGGAATGGTGGCAAAGAAGTAAAATTGTTCACAAGCGCTTTAAAAGCCTTTCAGTGCAATAACCGCATAGTTACGGCACAAAGGATGCATTTGGATGATTTTTTACGTGGTAGAATTATCGGACGACCGGAATGTGGACGTACCCAGCTGGAAGTATCCGAGGAACTTGAATCGCCCAGAGTGTCATCTCCAGGCTTTGGCAACGATTCCAAGATGATGGTAATGTGAGTAGATGTTACAGCACAGGTTGCCCCCGAGTTACAACGCCGAATGAGGACCGGTATTTAGCAATTACTGCCAAAAGAAACAGACGGAGCACAGCATCAGACCTGTCTCGTCAGCTCTCTTCAGCTACTGGTACGACAGTTTCAAGGCAGACCGTGTACAGACGCTTAGGGCACATTGGTCTATATGCTCGTAGGCCTGTCAGATGTGTTCCACTTACCTCAACTCACTGCCGCCTGCGATTAACCTGGAGTAGAGAGCATGCATTGTGGACACCGCAACAATGGTCTTGTGTGATGTTTTCCGATGAGTCCAGGTTTAGTTTGCAGTCTGATTCTCGCCGGACTTACCTATGGAGAGCGCCAGGTACCCGTTACCACCAAGAGAACACCATTGAACGACACCGTTACGGTGGTGCAGGATGGCTCGTTTGGGGAGGAATTATTCTTGGTTCCAGAACTGACCTGCATGTTCAGAGTGTAACGATGACAGGCCACATCTATCGGGATGTCATTCTGGAACAACATGTACGTTTGTTTCGGGGCGCCATGGGTGCTGCATTTCTGTTTATGGATGACAATGCCCGTCCTCACCGTGCAAACATTGTAGACAAATGCCTTCAATTGGAGGATATCACCCGTATGGATTGGCCAGCATACTCACCGGACTTGAATCCAATAGAGCATGTGTGGGATATGCTTGGCCGACGAATTGCAGCCCGTCAACCCCTCCCACCTGTCAACCGGAACTGGAGGGCATTGCTTGATGAGTGGTGTAATATTCCCAAGATCAGATTGATAATTTGATACTCATCATGCCTAGGTATTGTAAGACCTGTATTGCATCGTCCAGGAGGCATACTCCATATTAACCATCATACTAACCATGTTATACTGTTTTTTTTAAATAGGTTCTTTTTGAAATTTTGCTCCAGGGAGTAAAAATCGCAATTTTTATTATATTATGTCAAACATATAGCATCTTTTTTGCTCTTTTACCTTTGTTTAATAAATAGACTTTACAAATAAGTCAAATTTGTTTTGCTTCTGTCTCTTTCTTTGCCTGAACTTCATTATCCTTAATTTATGGACATGAGTGTAATAAGGGAGAGAGATTGGGCTGTTCTAAATAAATATCTTACAATTTTGGATTAGAGTATTAGTTTGAACCATTAATGTTATTATTGCCTTCGATTTAATTTGTTTTTCATTCGAAAAAAATATTTAGATAAGGTCATGCCATTGCACTTCAATTTCATTTTAGGGTAATTAAATCAAATGGTAGATAGGTTAGAAAAATTCATAAATATCATGTCATTAAAAAAATATAATTATAGTTTGAATACTTTTTTAAAAAATTATTTTTAAAGTTTTTAACAACTCATTATCATGATAGAAAAAGTTTCAGTGAAATATTTGTTGATGATTTATCAATTTTTTCTTCAGCAATTAAATAGAAAACTATTATTAATGTCATGGTAATGAAATTATATTTTAAAAATACTTATTGTTTAACTGATAGTTACAATGAATAGCATATGCATAAGTATGATAGTAAAAATTGGAAGTTAAAAAAAATTGTCAATATGACTTTTTAGAACCATTTCATGAAAATTCAAAATGAAAGTGAATCAATAGAATTTACAAAAATAATTAACAAAAGATAATTCAAGTAGCAATAACTGAGCTATATTAAGTTGTTAATGATGGAAAAATAACACATGGTAAGAAACAATCTTGAAATAGCACATAAAAAAATAATGTAAATCGAAGGAATATAAAAATGGTATTATATACTCTATTTAAAAAGTAAAATCAACTTTTCAAGAAAAAAAAGAAATATAGAAATTAAAAAAGATGCAAAATGATGGACTGTGATGAGAATATATATGCCATCCCTTAAGCCCCGTCCTAATGGGAGTTAGAGTCAAGTTGAGTCAATCTTGAGGCGATCTTATTCCCATATCTCCATCTGACTGCGAAAAAACAGCCCAAGCTATCTTTGGCTGTGTGCAACAGCTGGTCGTAAATGAGATCCGCAAAACAATGATTCTCACAGAATAAAAGCAGCTCAACTCTCATGCACTCCAACCTGGACACGGCTTCAGAATATTTTCAGAATTTTAATTTTGTAATTCTTTTAAAAAACGAAAAACTACTAAATTCACTGCAGCAGCCAAGAAATACTGTGACCTGCCAATAAAAAGCTTTGCAAATGGAAATTAGAAGGCCAAAGGAAATGTTCTTTCTCATGTTTATGAATATTTGTTTATTCACTTGTTTATAAACATTTTCTATTTTCTCATTAAGAAAACATCTACATTAAAAAAAATTGTTTTATTTTGAATTTAATTTTCATTTATAAATTAATCCCAGAAGAATTTTATAAACTGCAAATTTTTTAATATCAATACCAAAAATGTTTTTAATTTAATAAAAAAAATTACTTTCTGAATTTTATTTTTTATTACTATTATTTTACAAGAAAATACTAAAAAAAAAAAAAAATAATAATAATTTTATTTTTGCTTTTTAAAATCTTTTTCATATCACAAAATTTAGGTATAACATTCATTTTATTGCTAGAATTCTTTTAATTCTGCACTTTTTTTTTATCATTTCAAAACTGACTTATGAAAATTCTCCTTACCTTCGCTATCCAGTAGTTGTTCCACCGTTGCCCATCGTTCACTCTTGGACCATTTGACAGCAAGCTCCCGGTCCTTGTTACGGATGGCTTCTAACAGTGGACCAAAGTCATCCTGCACAACAACAAACATAAAATAACTATTTAGCACTTTTTTCTTTATTATTATTTTAAATACTTGAATAAGACATGTCTAGATAAAAAATACCATGCATCACAAAATATTAATAAAAAGATATGCATTATTTATAGCTTAAGAATTTTTATATTAGCTTACAAAATTCATAAGATGCATTAAAATATAAAATACAAGCATACATAAACCAACAAATAAATTTGAAATAATTAAGATTACTAAATTAAAATAACATTATTTAACCAAAAAATATTTTTGCTGCAAAGCTGCCAGATTAAATTTACATCTTTTTTTAATCAATTAACTATTATTATAATAAGATACTTTCAACAGTATAATAATTGAATATCATCAAATAACATGAAGACTAAGTAATATTTCCATGTCATAGTGAATTTTTTCAAGATATTAAAAGATAATTGTGTTTTTAAACATTTCTTTCATTTAAAAAAAAAACATTTTTTTTATAATTAGTTTACATAGGCTCTCCAAATTTATTACATTAATTTCTTTTAAAAAACAAAGGTCACTACTTGTAACAAAAATGAATATGAAGTGAAAAATATATAGTTGCAAATTAAGGCCAAAAAACAAACCTTTTTTTTTCTTTGTTTTGTTTTGTTTATTTTTTTTTTCATTTTTATGGCCTACTTTACTATAAATAATAATTAAATAGCATTTATGAGATATAATATATTTTCTTATGTAATTTATATAATTTTCTTAAATATTTTTTTATAGAATTTTAGGGGAATTACTTATAAAACTTTACTAAGTTTATAAGTAATTTATTAATTTTTATTATTATTCTTTTAGATGTGGAAAACACCAATATCAAGTTGTAATGAAACAATCACTAAACTGTTCATCAAATCTCATATTAGATTCTCTTTTAGATGATCTTAGCTAAACCTCCAAAGAATTTTAAATCTACAATCTTTTTCTTCACATGTTAACAGTGCCATTTTTTAAAAGATAAGTTAGTCTTTTAATTATATATATATATGATCTTTTTTTAATACTGTCATTTTGTACATGATGTTTAAATATGTACAATAATTACTGTTTCTCTATTTAAAATTTTGCTGATTGTCTTTAAAGTTTTAAAGATTTCAAGCTTTTCAACTGAGTAAGAATTTTGCTGTATCTAATAAGAAATGCCAAAATTTAAAAGATTTATCTTTTGTAATACAAGCACTGGAAGCAAAGTTTAGAATATATAATGTTCCAGTTACAATTGCTTGGAATGACTTATTAAGCTAAGAAGTAATTTTCAGTATTCTTAAATTTTACAAAATTAATAAAAAAATAATAATAAAAGGCTTGGTAAATTTTTACTCAAGCTAGCCTTATTTTTTTTTTTTTCTGGTTAGACTATTTGACTCATAATGAAACTCACCATGAGTGGCAGGAGGTCCATGGTGGCCAAATAAATAAGTATGTGGAAGTCAGACATGGCCTCCAGAAACTGGTCGGAATTGAATTGACGAAGGTACGACATCAACTTAGAGAAGTCCTGAAATTACACATTCAACTATAGAAAACAATCATGTAATCAAAGTTTCTTAAAAACATTTTCTACTGCACTTTCTATTTATATGTGTTGTACTTTTAGAAAAAGAGCAACATGGCATAATTTACAAGAAATTTTGCACATAAGATAACTGAGACGATATTTTATTATAATTACAAAAATACAAGAATCATTAGAGATTTTATAAATTTAAAATAATTATGCATACTTCTAGTTGGAATCATTTTTATGTATTATATTTATTGAGAATTAAGTAATATAGCTTTAAAAATTTATGTATCAAGAAAAATAATCATTTTGGACTGATGTTTTGTTTTTCAACATTTTGTATTTTGCATAAAAATAAATATGTTTTTCTATTTTCACTTTTATTTCCTTCATTTAGACTTTTATAAATTAATAATTATAATAAGCTATTAAGTTATAAGCTCTTAAAAGCTATTAATCAAGCAAAAATGAAATTTTTATTCATTTCCTTCAAATGGAAAAGAGATTGGATCTTAACAGATTAAAGATTATGACTAGAAATCTCAGTAAATATAAAATATATGCATGCAGTCATCCATTTTCCAAAAAGATGAAATAATTTTTATGTTGCCAAATATTTTTTAAAAATGCACTACATCCTAAAAATTTAGAAATATATATATATATATACCTGCACTTGCCCATCCAACAGCCTGTTCTCGATGGGAAAAGGGGTTTTGGATGCATCAGCATAGAAAGTGAACTGAGGTTCATTGGGTGTGGAGACAGGAACATCCACCAACAGATATTCAATGGGCAAAGGGCGAGCAACTTGAATCACCTCATTACCATAAGAATCTTTGACCTGCAAAAAAATGCATACAGAATTACTTGTAAATATTAAAATTTATGAATACAAATATTTCAAATAATACACCTCCTCGAGAATAAGTTCCCTTTACTTCAGAAAGCATGCTACTTTTTTCTCTTTATTCAACACTTTTGTATCAATTGTTCCCAAAGTGGGTAACATCAGCTCTAGGGGCAGTGGAACCATCAAAAGAGATGTCAGTAGCCTCCAGTACATTGGGGGAGGAGGGGATATGGTGAAATTATAAAAAGAAATACAATGGGAATAATTGCATTTTCTTTACCATTATCAATAAGAATGCAAATTAAGTGTTGTCAAAAGTGTTTGTTAACAAGGTAAGAAAGAAACCAACTACAAATAGCAAATGTCTGTGATTAAAAGAATACTTTTAGCAAAAAATAGAGCTGTCAATTTATTCTTTCATAGCAGTGCACCAGGTTTATTCTCCTCATTGGGATCATTTTTAATGTTATTCCTAATTTTAATTTTTGTATTATCCTTTGTTATCATCATTTTCTGCGCGTCATGCAAATGTTATATTAGATTTGAATAAATATTTTTTTTAAATTTCAAGCTTCAAGATGTTTTATTCAAAATCTTTATCTATTTTTGTTTTAAATGAGTTAACTATACATAGATTCCTAAAAAGAACACAAATTTTTTATTATATCTTTTTCAGTTTATTCACTTAAAGAAGTATATTTCAAGGTAGGCAGAGTTTATAACTTTTTTTTTATGTCTAAAAAGAAGGTGGTAGGACAATAGTTTGGGAGCTTCTGCTTTATAAGTTCATATTGAAATTTTTTTTTTTTTTTTTTTTATGATTTAAGATAGATTCATATTTTTAAATTTCATTTCTTTGTATGTTAATGACATTAAATTGAAGTTTTCCAATAAGAAAAAAAAAACATTTTTTTTCTTACTTAATGGTGATAAATATTGTTTATTTTTTGCATTCATATATTTTTGAATCAAAATGTTGTAACTCTTTTATACAGCATCATTAAAATATAATTAAATTAGCATATATAATCTGGTACTTCATGGTTTCAGAAAATAAAACTTATTAATTTGTTTATTTAGATGTCTGTTCAAGACAACATCTTTGCTTTATTTGGTCTACCATTAGAACAGATCTGATGGCCAGCTTGGCTAGCATTCTGGTCTTTGGTACCACAGGCTTCAGGTTCAAATCCCGGCAATGGCATGGATGTTTGCGAGTGGTTCGAACCCATGTTAAACAGTAAACAGTCTAATTAACCTAAAGTGTGCAAAAAATGACAGTAGAGCGACAAACCAAACCTACCATTGGACATTTTTGTCCTATTGGATACATTTGATTTTTGATATCTCCACATTTTCTAAAGATCTACTGACTGCTTTTATTCTGATCTGATTGAATAGTTTTCTTTTCTTACATGACATTGTAAATTCAACAATAAAAACCAGTGTAAAATTTAATAAAATCTTTCTCCCAACCCTTCATGCTGTTAAGGATAGGGCACCATTATGGCTAACAAATTTCAAAAATCAATAGACAGGGTAGTGAATTCCAGTTAGAAGAAAAAAAAGGCATTAAATTCTAGGAACTCTTTCTCCCAACCTCACACTGACAGTCTCCAGTCCTCTCCTCCGCTCCGCCCTTCTCCCATCTAAACTCACCCCTAGGGCTATTTAATTTTAAACACCCAATGGAAAATTCCTCAAATTGAACTATAATTACCTAGAAGGATTGAAAATTTTTACTTCAGGTTTGCCACATTGATGACTTCTTAAGAGGTAAAGATGTGTAGGATTAAACTAAACATTTTATTGATAAAATGACAATGTAGACTTTTTTTTTTAAATTATTAAACTAAATACAGTTTAGCAGATAGTATATTTATGCCAGCCTCTCTATGAACAAGGATAAAAAACGAAACCAACCATGAAAAAATGAACCAAATTGAGTGTAAAACCTAAGTGGATAATTTTCTTGAGAATATTGTAAAACCTAAGTGGATAATTTCATTAACGAATATTGTAAAACCTAAGTGGATAATTTCATTAATAAATATTGATCCAATTTTGAAATTATTTTTCAGTTGACCTAGGCAAAAATTGGCCAAATCGAATTCCACCCAAAATGGGCAGGGATATTAGAAATACTACCAATTTTTGTGGAGACCGAATATAAGTGAGACAGACAAAGTTTGAGAAAATATATAAAAGTAGGAATAATAATTTTTATTTTATTCACTTTTATTAACTGCAACTAATCTGCTCTAGTGAAGAATAATAGAAAAATTAATCCTCATGCATTTGAAAAAAAAGAAATTATATCATGCCATGCTATAATCCATTATCTTTAAGGCATTGATTTAATATATAATATAAATAAATGTTTTTATGAAACACAGCATAATGATCGAAACTATAAACATATTAATTTTCATCATTTTTATGTGCCATGTTTACAGTAAATATTATTACTAAAAAATAAAACATTTTTATAATTTTAAAACTGATTTAATCTATTTGAAATCTATATTCTTTGTTTCTATGTTTTTCATTGCTATAATTTATTTACATAGAATCAAAAATGTCATTTTATTGCTCTTAGAGTAAAAATAAATAAAAATACATCAATTTTAGCATTTATTTATTAAAAGACATTAGAAAATAATTATATTTTTAAGGTATTTTTTCCAAAACCATCAATAAATATTAATTAAAATCTGCATTTTCTGACAAGAACAAAACAATTAAAAAGTACATTTTAATTTTTTTTTTAAATTTATTTCAACTTTTCCGTCAAACAAATTTTATGAAATTTTCAAGAAAAATTTCTTGTATAGTTTTATTATATTAATCCAATTAAGTTAGCAAACAATCTATAATCAAATAAAAGTTTTTAAAATTGTTACTTAAATTGATGCGGTACAAATACAATCTTCAATATCATTTAATCTTCTAATAATTCATTTCTATAAAAGAACACAATAATTCAATTTTATAAGAACACACAATAAAACATAGTAAAAAAAATGACAGAAATCTAAACTAATGTACTCAAAACAGTCTTTTCAAAAATTTGATTTTATATATATATATATATATATATAAAATTTTAAATTTTATATATATATATATATAAAATAAAATCAAATATGCTAGATATTGATATTATTTTAACTATCTAGTAATAAGATTGATAAAATTAAAGTTATTTGTATAAGAGTGCAGATATATCATTTACAGTTATTTTTATTGGGAATGAATCAAAGCTCAAAATTGTCGTTGTATTTTAACTAAAAAAAAAGCAAATTATGGTAAAAAAATTTTTTAGTACATTTAAATTTTTATAGTACTTTAATCTATATTTTATTATTATAATAATTATTTATTTAACGATAACATTCTGAAATTCACTTTATGTAATTATTTTTTATCTAAAAAATATGATAAAGTACCAACCTTATAAGAAAACATCTGGGACATACTGTTCGTTGGAGGACTCTCGGACGTGAGCAAGTTCAGGTGCTTCTAGAGTGGGAAGCAGGCAATTGTCCTTGACCAAGGCCATGCACTGGTTGGAAACCTGGTAACCTTCCATGTGGGCATGTTCACTTGCATCACCTATTGCACACCTAAAATTAATTTTCTGGTAAATTTCATTCATGATACTAAGCATTACAATATTAGAACACACCATTTGAAAAAATGTCAGACAGGCATGACTATTATTCTGAACCAACCCTTATGAACAAGGAATACTGTCAAAACTGTATTAATTCTTCTTCATTGATAACAGTCCCATGATGGGCCAAAGCCATCTGCCTACTGGTGAGAGAGATGTTTTCTTTTTTATAGTAGGGTTGTCATCTACGCCCAACGCTCTACATATTATAGTCTAACACTCTTAACACTGTAAGCCTGTGGCACTGAGTGCCAGAATGGGCCAAAAATAGAATAATAATATAAATTATTATTATTCTATTTATTAAATAATTTCTTTAAAATTAAGCAATAAAGTACCAAAAATAATTACCCAATTTGGGATAAATTAGATTTTATACTAATTTGGTGGCTTTTCGTGTTTGGCAAATTTTTCATGGGAACATTATTTTTATACTGTTGTTTGGTAATATACAGCTTGAAGAAAATAAATAAAGCATACTAACCGATGAATTGTAACTACCTAAAATTTACTTTAATAACAAAATAATTGCATTGCCATTTTACTAATAAAAATGATCTAGTTTAATCTAAACTCTTGCACTTCTGAAGGACTAACCAATGTTGCAACCTGAAGTATATTATCAATTCCTTTAGAGTTACTGTAGTTCAATTCAAGGAACCTAGTTTTTAAAAGCCTTATAAACTAGCTTATCTAACTTTTTAAAAGACATATTTGCTGTGAAATACACTTTCTGAGGAAAGTGTCAAATATGTATTTTTTCATTGTTTTTACAATCTGTTTTAAATAAAATAATAAGATAACTAGATAGATTAAAAATTTTTCTTTATTATTTTTTTAATTTAGATTACTAATAAAGAATCTCTTGTTACAAAATCAAATATTTGTTGGACTAGTGCAATCTGATAGTCAGTGGGCCGCATGAGGTTAAGTACAGTCATAAATTTGATCCAACATAATATTTTAAAAAGCATTGAGAATCATTGTGAAAATATGTAATTAAGTTTTCATTGTATTTAAATACTAAACTATTTTTCAAATTATTATATAAAATAATATTTTCTCTATAATTGACTGAAACATTTAGATCTGCTGGATGATTTTTAAAAAACACATCTTCTTAAGAAGAAATAAAATGTTATTAGAGGCATTTTTCTTACTTATATAATGGATATTTATGATTGAAAATCTGTACTAACTTTTTTACTAAAAAATTTTTATTAAAATAGTAATACAAAAAATGCACAATATGTATGCTAGATAGTCAATGATTTTTTCCAGATTCTAATATTAATTAAATTTTTAGTGGTAATTCAGAACATTAAAATAGAATTTGAATACAAAAGTATTTTAACCAACAAAATTGCACACAGACAATTATTTTTGCCTACTGTTTATTCATTTTCATTTACATTCAAAATAAAAAGCTTAAGGTTTTTATTCGGGAAAAATTAAAAAAAAAAAAAAAAGGAACTTGCAAAATATGCAAAAAAATCATTATAATTTAAAAAAAAAAAACTTGTGGGTGTGCAATATAGTTATGCATTTCGCTTCCAGATGCAGCCCAAGAAAGCTAAGAGGTTAGATATCTCCATTTTTTTTATATTGCAATTCAAATATAGACATTTTCACTTCAATACTAAACACTTACTTTTGATTAAAACTTTTAAACATGGCTTGTTGATTTTTATATTTTTTTAACTTGTTAATGGCAAAATTACGAACCTCTATGGATTGCATATAATCCAATTCCTCATTTTGATTAATGGGTATTAATAAATTACAGAAAAAAAAAATTCACAAATTTACATTGAACTCGTAACTAGCAAACAAAAAGATCAAAATGAATCATGTTTTAAAAAGAAAA
>BPLR01013786.1:0-77673 GCA_021605095.1 Caerostris extrusa | reverse complement strand
TGCATTTGAAGTGTGGGGGAGAGGGGTTTGCGCGAAATTCAGGTGCAACCAACACGGATTCTCAGAGATCAAGGCGCTTTCCTTACCAACATTCTGGTAAATCAGACAAACAAACTTGAAGGATTAAATGGGAAAATGCTTTAAAATATTTCACATATGGTGGTGTTTAGCATATTTCTCGCTTTTCAGTGTTTTTCGTTTCATAGGCACGCGTGTATAAGCTTTTAAGCCTATATAAAAATATAAATTGGTTATCTCTGCGTCCATTGTGATAAATCGCGTAAAGCCTTATCTAAGTTATCCTCCTTAAAAAGCCTTATCCTCTCCACGCATACCATATGGCCCATCATTCTATGGTCATATGTAGAAAAAAAAGGTTAATTTTGTTATACTGAAAAAAAACCACGTGTCATTTTATTTTTCTTTCTCCACAATACCCTTTTTAATATATAAAAAATTTTGATAATTTTCTGTTATGGTCAATAATATGTAAGACATTTTTTTATATTATCAAAGTGTGAACGTAAGTATGAAAACTAGAACAACAATCATGATTGTTTGTTCTGGTTTTTAACTCGAGAAGATCCCCAATAAATGCTGGGGAATAAAACAAGTCACAGTAAAAGTTATTGTTTAAACTGATCAATCTTCTCGCACATAACGAAAATACTTCTTTTAAAAATGAATAGTAATTAACAACAGGATTTTTAAAAATGTTTTTTTTTAATTTGCAAGAAATATATGTTGCAAAGGCTAATGATTCGTCAGTAATAATCACGTGCTCTGTATTTCCTTTTTGAATTGAGCTTCTTTGAGCTCGAAAGTTAATTTAAGCAGAATTTTATATAA
Source organism: Caerostris extrusa (assembly GCA_021605095.1). Taxonomy (NCBI): domain Eukaryota; kingdom Metazoa; phylum Arthropoda; class Arachnida; order Araneae; family Araneidae; genus Caerostris; species Caerostris extrusa. Next base: position 76,824 of record BPLR01013786.1, on the reverse strand, counting down.
AATATAACTAAGCGTATATTTAAATTCCATTAATGAAATGAAAAAACATATTCACATGATAAATTTAATTTCATGTGTGAAATGATTTCAAATGAAAATGATTTCAGTTTTCATTTTTTATTCTAATACGTTCTAACTTATACTTTAAAAATAAATTACACGTCAAATTTTATATCCAAAAGGTAGAATTTAAATTTATATATAATATAAATTTAAAAAATATATATATAATATAAATTAAAAAATGGCTTTTTTTATTTTTTTTTTTGCTAAATTAATTGGTTTTTGTTTTAATAATATTTTGAAAGAAAAGAATGCTGCTTTTCTGTAGACATATAAAACTTAATTTTAATAAATAATAAAAGCAATTTTTGAAAAAGACAAAACATAAGTTTCGTAACTGAACACTATTAAACATAAACAATTTCAACCTCATGGCGCCATAATGTCAATGTGCATAGATAGACCGATAGATGAAAGGAAAACATTGTATAGCTCTTTTTTCAAATATCAATTGTTTGCGATCTGCCGAAAGAAGTTTAAACAACAAAAGTAAAGCTGATTTGAGATAGCTGAAAGCTGTCTCACAGAGCACTTTTACAACTCCGTCTCGAACTAACGACGATGGTCATTGTAATGGATTTTCTTCAGACAATAGAAGCCCAAAGGCTTGCTTTATCTGTGTTAAGAACACTATTTCCTTAGGCTTTGTGCACTTGCTGATGATGACGCAACTAAGGAAGGCAAGAAGGAAGACTGCATTGATAAGTAGCGAATAATATGCTAACAATGATTCCACACTTGAGAACTAATACAAAACATGATAACAACTGAAACTCTTGCCCTTAGCGACAAATTTACTAAAGCAGCATCCAAACTAGTTACATTTATTTCATTTATGTTCATTTGTTCCTGTGCATTGTAGTTGGATTCGAAAAATAAGCTCCTCCCTCATTCAAGTGGCCATCCAGGTGTCTTCGGACATGTCGTAAATCTTTCGATGCGAGTTCAAAAATCTGCTCTACGCAGAGTGGTATTTCTTCTCTTTCGAATATTAATACCACTATCCTTTTGACCAAATTGCGAAAATTGGATTAGTGTATCTATGTTGCATAAACTCGAGAGAAAAAAATCCGTTATCGCTGTCTGAGCAATGTGGGCAAGCTTTTTAGAGAAAGTCGCGAATCGGATTTTTACGAAAAACAAACATTAAGTGAATTGTTAATTTTTCTCCTCCAAACTATTGAGTTATAATAAAACATGTTACGAATCATGTTTAGAATCGATTCTACAAATTCCGAAAAATGCCTGAAATACTTCTGCTTGTGTTATACATTTATTTAACTATGTGCTTACAAAATTAAATAGGTATAAGAAATTTAATTTTGTTTATGACTCTGATCATTTTGTATGAAATATAATAAAACATTACAAAAGTTCATATAAATGAATATTTTTTTTATTATTATTTAATTTTTTTGCACATATTACTCAATACAATTTATTGACAGAATATAAATTCTAAATACTTAGAAACATCAAGTTCACATTTATTATCAGCTAAAATAACGCTAAAATCTCCCTTCCGCCATCAGCGTAGTGTAGAAATGGCCAACACTAAAAATTGTTGACGAAAACCACCAAGCTATCATTGCATATGATAAAATACAAAACCCTGAAATACAGGCTTAAAACTAATTCCAAAGGAGTCCAGTATGTCCTACAATGCAATATAGGCTTATTTTTTTCTCTGTAAAGCAAGTAAACGAAATGACCAGTCCTGTACAAATTAATGTCAGAGTGACCCTGAAAATGACCAGCCATCACGTCCCTTCTGACAGTAGACAGCGACGATTGTAAAAGATATGTGAGGTATATGATTACATGAGGATTATGTTTACCCCAAACTGGGAATCCCGATGCGTTCTCTATTATATTGCCAATCTTTTCTTCAAATGGTGACAGACGAAACCGCAAGCTTATTCATCTCTTTCCAATTTCAATCTAAACCGGTTTGGTATGCAGTGACACGTGCTAGTGGGGACGCAGTTTCAGACAATAAATCCGAAATGTTATATTTCCACGTGTTCAACAACTTTTATAATTAAAGGTGTCTAATCCATTTCTCAAGGCCTGATGGCAGAGTGACTAGCTCTCTGGCACTCGATGTCACAGATTTTGGGTTCAAGTCCGGCGGTGACATGGAGGTTTGTAGAGGTTCGAAATCCACTTTAAACCGCAGGTACCGGTCTAGTATGACCGTAGAGCGTTGGGCTGACGACCTTACCCCGTGAAATAAAAGAAAACGTCCCCTGTCTAGAAATCTACCAATAGGCAGGTGTCCTTGGTCCACCATGGGGCTGTTGCGGCAATGAAGGAAAAGAATTCATTTCCCTGAGCATTCCTACAGAAGGGTCACTGCTAAAGGGTCTGCTACGGTCACTGTTATCGAAAACTGGAAGATAGTGACTTTTACGACGGCTATGTGAAGTATTTTGTATCAACAGTCGAACTTTTCGGTTTTCTCTTATAAGAAGGCAGAAGATGACTTTTGAAGATCTTTCACCTGTTCGTGTATGCAGAAATGGAACACAATACTCACTGTGTGCATTTTTTTTTTTTTTTTTTTCAATTTACAAAGGCTAAACATTGGCGCCTAAGCCATTAGTTCACGGTCTATCCAGTACTTTTCTACGCAGAGTGGTATTTCTTCTCTTTCGAATGTTAATACCACTATCCTTTTGTCCAAATTGCCGAAAATTGGATTATTGTGTCTATGTTGCATAAACTCGAGAGAAAAAAATCCGTTATCGCTGTCCTCGGTACCTCGACACCTCGGTTGTCGATGGTACCTCGGTTACTATGAACAGTCCGGAGGTACCTCGGTTATCACGTCCTCATACCGAGAAAGTGCAATGTGAAAATAATAATAATAATAAAATCTAAAATAATGATTTATATAATGTTTATTATTGTGTTCAAAATAATAGTAATAATAATAATAAACATTATATGAACCAAATATTTTAAATTTTTTTTTTCTTTTTAAAAAATGGTCATTTAGAATTTCCTAAATTAATCATGCTTTTTTTAAAGTCTTTTTCAACTAAAATTGTTTGATTTTTAATTAAATTGCGAAATCCTCCTTTTCTTTTTATTATTCAATTCCTTCTATTAGCTCACACTTTCCCTATATATATATCTTGTTCAAATTTTCAATTGTTAATAAAACACTTTCTATTCATCCACTTAAGTTCAAATATATTTTTTTGAACTTGTATTGGGTGACACTGGATGTTAATATAGTTTTTTGAAATATTGATCCATTAATTAAATTTAATTACTTAATTTTAGTTTTTTTTTTACATTTAAGTTGCATGAATTTAATAATAGATGGCGCCAGATATAAATAATATCTGGTAATAGATATAGATTAGAGTAAAAAATAGATATAGTAAAAAAATGTAGGAATTGACTTTAAATTTTTTTTTTTTTTTTTTTTTTTTTTTTTTTTATTATTATTATTTGTTTTGTATATGCACTTTTGCAATGAATAGTGACTGCTTTTAACATTTTTTTAAAATCATAATAATCACAATTTTAATTATTGTTAAAACTATTTTCATTTGGCTATTATAAATTGTAACAAAATAAGTATACAGTATTACCTTGCAATACATTTTAAATCTGTTATAAATCCATGAATACCAAATTTATATTTATACAATACTGTACATATGTATTAAAAACGAATTTTTGAAACGAAAGTGAAAATGATTAGTCTGTTTCCATGAAAAAACTCCTACCTTTTCAATTCCTACTATTAGTTCACACTCTCCTTATATATATCTTGTTCAAATTTTCAATCTTTAATAAAATACTGTTTATTCATCCACTCAAGTTCAAATACATTTTTTTTAACTCGCAGTGGATGACACTTGATGTTAATACAGTTTTTTTCAAATATTAATTCAGTAATTAAATTTAATTAATTAATTATAGTTTTTTTAGTTGCATGTGTTTTTAAGTTGCATGTATCTAACAATAGATGGCGCCAGATGTAGAGGAAAATTTCAACTTTATTTGTAAAGGACTTTTCTGCAATATAATGAAAAAAAGAATTGACTTTATTTTTGGACTGGAATTGACTTTAACTTTTCTTTTTTTTTTTATATTACTTGTTTTTTTTTTTTTTTTTTTTTTTTGAAAAAATGTATTGTTAGCTTATTATTCATAGATAGGATTGTATAAAATAATTTAAACATTACTTATACTAGAATAGAAAAATGCAAAAGCATACACAAATTAAAAATTTATTAACTTTAATTTTTGCTTTTCTGATTATTTTCCTACTTGTCCTTGGTTGAGGGTCACTAGTTTTGACATTTATTAAAATTCAAAAGAACTCCTTCTCTCTCACTATTTTTTGGAAATGTGTCATTGCTTGGTCATTCCAGACAATTCTGTTGTGAGTTGCTCGGGTTTTGTTGGATGATACTTTTCTGCAAAGTTTTTGACATTCACCTATTTGGCAAAGATTTTGATACTCGTCAGTCATACCAATCAAAGATCTTGTACCACACAAAATTTTCCCCTCCAAATACAACGTATATCGAATTGGACTAATTCCATTGCTGGCGTATACCGAAGTATCACTATATTAATAATAGTATTGGAAACAATATGATAAAATGAATAACTCCTGTTATAATTAGCTATATCTATATATAAGGGGCTATCTTTATATAGAAAGAAACTTTTCTGTAAATTTTTTACATTCACTTATTTGGCAAAGATTTTGATCTCCGTCAGCCATACCAAAGAAAGATCGCGTACCACACAAATTTGTTCCTTCCAAATAGAATGTATATCCAATTGGACTTATTCCAATGCGGACGTATACCGAAGTATCACTATATTAGTAACAAAACTGAAAAAAAATATGATAAAATGAATAACTCCAGTTATAAATATATATATATATCTATATATATAGGGTGGTTATCTTTTCTGCAAAGTTTTTGACATTCACCTATTTGGCAAAGATTTTGATCTCCGTCAGTCATACCAAAGAAAGATCGCGTACCACACAAATTTGTTCCTTCCAAATAGAATGTATATCCAATTGGACTTATTCCAATGCGGACGTATACCGAAGTATCACTATATTAGTAACAAAACTGAAAAAAAATATGATAAAATGAATAACTCCAGTTATAAATATATATATCTATCTATATATAGGGTGGTTATCTTTTCTGCAAAGTTTTTGACATTCACCTATTTGGCAAAGATTTTGATCTCCGTCAGTCATACCAAAGAAAGATCGCGTACCACACAAATTTGTTCCTTCCAAATAGAATGTATATCCTTATTCCATTGCGGACTTATTCCAATGCAAACGTAAAATGAATAACTCCAGTTATAAATATCATCTATATATAGGGTAATCTTTTCTGCAAAACATTCACCTATTTGGCAAAGATTTTGATCTCCGTCAAAAAAAGATATGATAAAATGAATAACTCCAGAAAAAAATTATAAAATATATAGTTATAAATATCTATCTATATATAGGGTGGTTATCTTTTCTGCAAAGTTTTTGACATTCACCTATTTGGCAAAGATTTTGATCTCCGTCAGTCATACCAAAGAAAGATCGCGTACCACACAAATTTGTTCCTTCCAAATAGAATGTATATCCAATTGGACTTATTCCAATGCGGACGTATACCGAAGTATCACTATATTAGTAACAAAACTGAAAAAAATATGATAAAATGAATAACTCAGTTATAAATATATATATCTATCTATATATAGGGTGGTTATCTTTTCTGCAAAGTTTTTGACATTCACCTATTTGGCAAAGATTTTGATCTCCGTCAGTCATACCAAAGAAAGATCGCGTACCACACAAATTTGTTCGAATGTATATCCAATTGATTATTCGTACCACAAAACAAAAAATATTTCCCCAGTTATAAATATATCTATCTCTAAATACAAAGTTTTTGACGTAAAGATATATCCGTCAATTGGACTTATTTTCCCCTCCAAATACAACGTATATCAATTGGACTTATTACAGACGTATACCGAAGTATTACTATTTTAGTAATAAAACTGAAAAAAAAAAAAATGATAAAGGGAAACTTAGTTATAAATATCAAAGTTTATACATTCAACTAAATAATTTCTAAATTTAAACAAACAAACAAAAAAAAATTTTTTTTTTTTTTTTTAAAATAGCATTCATTTTTTTAACTATGCGTATTATTTGAATGCGGAAAAAAAAAACTTTGTAATTTAATCTTTTACAATAATAAAATGTCCTATTTATGCCATTTTTATACAAAGATTTACAACTAGATTTTGCTTTCAATTTATAACTCACATCCATCTGAAATTCCTTGAATTTGTAAGAGATTTCTCAAAACTATAATTTAGTTTCAGTACTATTCTATGTTCAAAACCGCGAAGAGGGACAAAAGAATGAACGGACACTAAAAGTACAAAGAGCTACAGCGGAGCAGGAAGGACACTAAAGAAAAATTAAAAGGTTATAGAACGCTAAAGAAAGTGTGGAAGACATTAATCTTACAGCCTGGACAGCCTTATACCCTGATTTTCGGGGATGTGACATGACAATACCTTAGAATTCTACATTGACTGTCCCCTATCCCTTAACCCCAGAAGACCAAGGTCAACTGGCGTGCCTATTAAGGAGTACCAATGGGGATAGACCCTTAACCTCCTCGTCTTAATTCATCTAGGTAGAATTACAATTAGAGTTGGCTGTATTAGGTTAGTAAATAAAAATTACAAGACAATGTTTCAAAATTAAATATATGGTACTCAAAAATATTAAATAATACTAAAAATAAAATACAAAATAAAAATTTTAAAATTTTAAAATAAAAAGAATTTAAGTTTAAATTAGGGACCAGTTGTCGATTCCACAAAAACCGATGTTCTTTTATTTTTATTTATTTATTTTTTAATTTTTAATTTTTATTTTAAGAAATTGAGGAAAAAGAGAGAAAGTCTCCGTTCTAAAAATCTTATTTAGAGCTATTGATTCCTTTTCAATAAAATTTGTTGCCTTTTATTTTTCACAAATTCGTAGGAATGTATTTATTTAATATACTGGATGAATATAAAATGTTTTAAAAATATTTTAATCTATCGTGTATATGCAAATGATATCATATTCATATAAAAGTCTGTATCATAATGTAGCATGTTTGATAGATAATTTTTATTTTAATGAATAGCTACTCATACTCATCTAGTAAATCAGGAATAATTTTAAGCAATTAATAATTAATTTTAAGCACGTATTTCTGATTTTTGTAACTTAACATTTGATTGCAGATTGGCGATTTTTTTTTGCGACTATCTGTACTATTGGCGAAATGGTAAAAAAAGAAGTCTTATCATGCAGCCAATTGTAAAACAAAAGCTTATTTAAAAAGAAAATCTAAATATATAAATACAATTTCCTTTTTTTTTTTTTTTCTATTTAAATATTGTTTTTTTATCAAATAAAATTGTTTTTCTGTTTCATCAGATGAAGAAGTATCAGCCATGAAAAACTTGATAATTTGAACTTGAACTTGATAATTTTGATAATTTTTAGCAATTCTTAACATTTGAAGAGATCTGAATCATGAAAGCAGCGTAATATCAGATACTTTTATAAACGATATCGCTCATGTGCTTTTTTTTTTTTTCTTGCTATAGAGTAGCTTTTCACAATTTGTTTGAGCTATCAATGTACTATATAATTTTTTTTTATTTCGTATTGCGTTCTTTATCAATACAAGAATATTCAATTAAATTTGTACTCAATGTGTGAATTTAATTGTGCAATTGCTATAGTGACGATATATTTTGCGGTATATTTATATCGCTTACACAGATTCAGAATATGTATACCATTTAAATAGGTACGTATTTTAATAGTTTAAAATACTATCTATAATTTATTTTTGGTATCTCCATTAAAATCATAGTGAAGCTCGATAACCGGACGACCCTACTAATCCGGCACGACGGCACTAATCTGGTTCTCCCGAACGTGATGGATTAAAGAGCGTTTACTGGACTTAGTGGTTATTCCTTTATTAAAGAGCGTCAAGTGGACTCCCACATTGCCACTACTACCACTCCATCAAAGCTTCCAAGGTCAAGAATAACTAATGTAACAAACGACTTCAGGGTCAGCACCTTTTTTGTTACCACCTTTCTGGCATCTTCTGCAGCCGAATAAAAGGATTTTGTGGTATGCAGGTTTATCGTGCCCACCCCAGTCTAGACATGTCGATCTAGAACAGGGCTGGCCAACCCAAATGATCTAGCGGTTCACTTTGGAAATGCATCCTAACTCCGCGGGCCTCATATAAAATTATATATCTTCACATTAGATTTAGACCCACTATAGATATTTTTGGAGTGAAGAATTGAAAAATAATGAGTTATTATTTTTGTATTTACTATTATTCTTACATGTGAACATAGATAATATAATAATAATGATACTAAATGCCCATTGTAAAGAAATGTATAACACTAAATATGAAATAAAATATATATATATATATAAATGAAATAAAATAAATGAAATCATTAAAAATATTTATTTTACTAGTGCGATATTTGTTTCTCCACTCTTTCACTTAGCTTTTGCAAATCGATGCGCGTGCATCATGAGTTCGCAGAATATATTTTAATTATCCCGCGAACTCATCACCCCCTCAAGTAATATAAAAAAAAAATTTTAAGTGAATTCCTACTTTCTTTTCTCTATATTGCAGAAAGTCCTTTATAAATAATTTTCATTCATTTTTTTTTTTTTTACTTATTTGGCGCCATCTATTGGTAGATATATGCAACTTAAATCTAAAAAAACCTAAAATTAATTAATTAAATTTAATGAATGAATTAATAGTTGAAAAACTGTATTAACGTCCAGTGTCATCCACTACAAGTTAAAAAAAAAGGTACTTGAACTTGAGTGGATGAACAAAATCATTAATTTTATGAACGATTGAAAATTTGAACAAGATATATATATAGGGAGAGTGTGAGATAATAGAAGGAATTGGAAAAAAAAGGCAATAGTCATATATTTGCAAGAATATTATTTTAAAATCAAAGTTAATTTTTCTGATAATTTCGACAGTTAACTTTTAAATATATGGATGCACCCATAATGTATTTTTTTAATACATTGGTTTTCACTACTTTAGCTGTTAAAAAATAAAGATATTTTGTAAGTGATAAATCTCACGGGCAGGAAAAATGTTCAAGGCGGGCCGCGGGTTGGCCACCCTAATCTAGACCATGTCTATAGATTATAAAGTAAAACGATTTCTCTTCATCTTTAAATTTTTGGACAGATAATTGCGAACTTGAGTTCTATCTTAAATAATTGCGATTTTATAATTTCTAATTTAATGTATTATTATCTAAACCAATTCTATTAAATCTGCAGCCTCAGGAAAATGTGCTTAATAAAAATGCAGCTGTGTTTAACACTGACAGCCCAGCTGCAATATATTAATACACGTATAGTGTTATAATTATCATTATTATTACTTATTTTAATCGATCTTCTCAAGTAGAAAAATAAATTTCTGAATTTCTTAATAAATTAATATTGTTATGACACTAAAAATTAAATTAACTTAATATTTCCAAAATTGGGAAAGAAAATGAGCCATCAAGTGTTTTCTTATTACTAGATAACAGATTTCTGAAGTTCTAATGATTTACAGTTACATTTTATTATTATTATTATTTTATTTTTTTTTTACAAGAAGATAAAGTCCGGATGACTAATTTGAATAATTATGAATGGTTTACTTTTAGGTTAACATAATTGAAGAGAAATATCAGTAAAACCTGCAAATACCCCAAAGACAATTTTTAATGAAAATATGTTCCATAATAATATTAAGCTAACTATTTTACTATTCGAAAAGATAGAGAGCTTAATATAATATAAAAATTATTTGTAACGTTTAATATCCTCAATGAGCGTCGTAACACCATCAGGTCCCCAGATGGCGCCAGGTGTGAAATATTTAACAATTAAAAAATAAGGTTTTGGTTTAATTAAAAACAAGTTTTTTTTTCACGATTTTCTGCTACGCACTATATAAAAATTGAAAAAATTCCGACTTCCAAATGTCGCAGCTTTAAGTCATATAGAAATACGCACATTATATATATATAATGCGCCAGAGCGCTAGCCACTCGGCCATTCAGGCCGAGTGGCTAGAATATGGCGCTCGGTACCACAGGTTTCGGGTTCGAGTCCCGGCGGTGACATGAATGTTTGTAGTGGTTCGGAATTCACTTTAAACCGTAGGTCCCGTTCTAATAGGATCGTAGAGCGTTGCAGGGGCATTGTTACTCCGCGTCCGTGGTTTATCTTCAAGTTACACGCTCCGCCTGATAATGCAAAGTGAGTAACGTCTGTGCAGCGCTTGCCTTAAGGCATCCAAGACCAAGCTGTCTAAGTGTTTGCCAGCTGCATTAGAAAGAAAAAAATATATGTGTATGTATTTTGCGTTTTTTTTTTATTGGATTCAAGAAATAAATACACTTTCTCCAAACAAATTCTTTGGTGAATTTTCTGAGTAGTTAAATTTAAGGCAGAGCTTTAAAAATAACCTTTCATTTTAAATATCTCATGTATTAATAGAAAATAACACATCATTTCGAAAAAGAATTCAAATTTCTATCGCAAAAAATGTATCGTGCCTAATATTAACAGGAAGATCATAGCGGTAAAAAAATTATGGCCCCTTCAAAATAGTAAATGGTTTCAGCATTCTAGAGGCCATTGTTTATTTTAGAAAAAAAAAATACTCAGGAGATTGAGTGACTGTAGAAACTGAAATAGATTAAACGTTTCACTAATTATTTATATTATAAGTGCTCAACCACATCACTCCCAAACTGTATAGGGGCATCTCAGCTCTAGGAACAGTGATGTGGTGTGATGTAGCAGTAGTGGTAATAGTAGTGCAATACAAAATTTAAACATTCAAGTGCAACAGCAATCTTTTCTCAAGAGTTGAATGATTAAATTTGCCGTAAGGAAAGCAAAACTCCTGAACCACTCCTCGGAAAAAATTTTAGATCTCATTTCTGATGGTGTTGAAATACTGAGGTGCTTTTTCATGCGTGATTCACTTTAGGGCAATACTTAAGCTCTTATGCTGAAACATTAGATTTTGTTCTTATAAAGTTCTACAAATTAAATTTGTCCCTAGCAGTGCAACAAGATAGGCAACCTTTATTTAACCGATTTTGTATAGAAGCCTGATCCCACTTTAGTCTACAGTCCGATAAGGGTCGTCACACTTTTATCTTCTCTGTCATCAAAGGGTTAACATCCAGTTATTCCCTTAGTCACAAAAGTGAAATGGTCTATCTATATCTGTAACACAAAACTAAATCGTTGATACCATCAATTCAGGGTCCTTTTAAATAAAATTCTTGTTAGGAATAGGCTAGACTACAATCAGTTTTAACCCTTTGAGGGATACATCACACCGTAAAAAATTTATCACCCGTTTTTTGTAAGCCTTCTATTGTTATTGCACCCAGGGAAGAAAAGGGTTTATCAAGTTGTCTAGATACGAAGTTAGGGTCACAGATGCATGTGTAGTGACAATTTAACAAGGAACTTATATGATAAAGTATCTATAGGCAATAAGTTTTAGAAATCTATATAAAGACGGTATGCAGAAAAAATCCTATCTGGTGTCTAGACCAAGAAATGCATATCCATAACAGCTTTGTAGATTCATATTATATTTTGGCGAAACTATGATATCTTATTTTATGGCAATGGAGACGTTAAGAGTAGCGTCGATATCTGAAGGTAAACAGTCTGGCTTGACAGGAAGTAGTTTTTGTTCCTCTCTGAGGAAAAATGCGACGATAAGCATCTTACTGTGTACAATAGTACACTAAGAAAATATTAATAAAACATATTTCCTAGCGTACATGGCACAGAAATTGATACTATTTGTATAAGGCATCAGATATGCAAGCAGAACACTGAAGTTGAAAAGCTTTAGAAAGAGATAGAATGTAAGTAAATTGTGAAATCAAATTTTTAAAAGATCTTCTTGGATTTCTGAACTCAAATGTAAAGACAGATTCAGTATTACACAATGAACATTACAAAAGATGTTTTATGCTGTCCGCATTTTCCACCACGATTTTCAACAAATACCCCAAAAGTGGCATTGGGATGATTCTCTTCCTTCTTAACACGTCCCTAGCAGAGGAAGACGTTTCCACCTACACATTTATCGTATCTTTATTACTACGATACATATTACTATATTATCACCATACCATACCACATCACTATGCCTCGAGCTGAGTTGCCCCTATACAATTTGAGAATGATGTGGGTGAGACGTTTTGACTGGGTTCTGTGACGATCTACAGTCATGAGACCAAGATCTACTGCTTAAAGTGGATTCGAACCACTACAAACATCCATGGCACCGCCGGGACTCGAACTCGAAACCTGTGGTACCGAGCGCTAGACATTCGCCCATTCAGGCCCCGTATTCATCTCTAGCATGGAATGATATTTCGGTTAATCTTCGTGAGCTTTGTTCCAAACCAGCATTCCCTTTCCCATTCTTAACTTAACACGCTGACCATAAAACCACTGAGCCTTAAAAAGAGTTTTCTGAATTCCCTAGAATTATTTTGTCTTTTAACTTTGTATTATAGGCAGGAGGCCCCTGGTATATAGGTTGTTAGATTTTCGAATGAAGGAGCCGGATTTGAAACTTGACAAGCGAAGAATAACTGAAACATTTGCTTCTCGTGTCTCTACCAGAAATTCACCCTGACATTTTATTAGTTAAATCAGTTTGTTCAGTATGATTTCCAGTGTGAGAGATATTTGCTTAGAGACATTTGTTACACATTGTGGTAGAGAACGTGTGTGTGACCTATTAGATTCCATATTATTAACACTAGATAAAGCGAATCTACTGCAAAACTCGAGTTCGCTAATGATCTTAAAGAGAGTTAAACTAGATAAGGCGAATCTGCTACAGATCACGGAAGAGCTAATGATCTCAGGTTAAAAAGGCTAATGCACACGTTGCATCTATCAGCTAATTCAGTTTGTTCGAGGAGATTAGGAGTATGATTGCCACTCTTAGAGATATTTGTTACACAATGTGGTAGAAAAACGATGAGGAGTATTATTGCTACACTTGGAGGTGTTTGTTGCACACGGTTAAAGAGGTTAATACACACGTTACATCTATTAACTAAATCAGTTTGTTCGAGGAAATAAGGAGTATGAGTGCCAAGTTATAGAGGTGTTTGTTACACATTGGGTAGAAAACGAGTGTGTAACTTATTGATTCCCACATTATTAACACTAGATAAGGCGAATCTGCTACAGATCTCGGATTCGCTAATGATCTCAGGTTAAAATATCAGGCACTCGAAAAAAAAACCCAGGTTTAATATCGTTAAAGTCAAAGGGAAAAAGGTCACAAATTTCATCAATGTATTTATATGTTGATAAAATGAGTCAAAATACCTCGTCGTAGAGAATTCCTGTTCAAAAAAATTCTACAAATAATAAAGCAAACGTTTGGAAGGGATGAAAATTAAAATTTTGTTTAATAAAATAAAGTTTTCGTTAGCTTTATTACTTCTGAATTTTCTTATTTTCACAAGAGATATAATTAAGTTAAAGGAATACTTTAATTTATATGTTTTATTAATTTTGTTATTATTATTATTTTGTTTTGTTAATTATTATTTTTGTGTTACATTTCCTTTCCTTTCCAACTTATTTTCTGTCTCTTCGTCGTTCCTCACAAAGGCCACCACCAAATCTTCCCATACGCTCCCCCCCATAACAAAAGGTCCGCAACCCTCCTCACCTGCCTCAACATATCTCATCTCAATTGTCCTCTTCTTAGAAACATTGTTCGGAAAGAATGTCCATTACAATTGTTCCAGTTCCTGGACAGGTTATTTTGTTATACTGTATAGCAATTTTAAAATACCTTTCTACTAGTAGTATAATAGTTTCAAACATTGTGGTAGATACAATAGTATGCCTCACCAGGAGTCAGAGAGTTTTCTCAAAAGAAGATGTGAAAGATTTACTGGCATACCATTTATACAAGTACAATTTTACCTCGGTTATAGTAGAAGACATCATTTAGCTAGTGTTTCAAAAATAAGAAAAATGGTAAATCCCGGTTTTTGTTTATTGAAAAAGAACAACACCTAATGTTGCCTTGCCTTCTAGATCTTTCTTTGATGGTGGTTCTATGGGAACATAATGGCACACTCGTCAAAAAGTGCACGTCAAGAGTAAGTTTGGCACAATACATGATAGGATGATCGGCCAAGATGTTCCTATACTAGCCATTCTCATACATGCAAAACCCATTAGCTTCAACAGGGATGACAGTTAAACTGTAGGTCCCAGTCTAATTAGCCCAAAGTTTGCACAAAAATGACTGTAGAGCGACAAACCAAACCAAACCCATCAACGGGGATGACAAGAGAAGAAAAAAAGCAAAACTTCGGAAAAAAAAACACCTGCACAGCCGGTGAAAAAAATTTTGATCATGCAATAAAGAAAAAAATCTATATAGGATTTCCCAAATTAAAAATTTTGAAAATCTGTTTACCAATATTTGGCTAATCTCAAAGATACACATTGTATTTGCTATTGACATATATCCATATATATATATTGACAAATATCCATTGACTCTCCATTTGAAAATCCATTGCATTTGCTCAGTATTTCTTTTTACCAAATAATCCATTCAAAATGCATTATTAAGCGATAGGTAGGTCCCTGATAATATAACTGATGATTACGTTACTGATTTGATTAAGAAAATTAACTATGATTTTTATAATATAGTGAGTAATAAATATCCAAATAACAAGTTTACACATCAAGACACAGCTGAGTTTATGAATGATAATTTAAAAATTTCTTGGCATTTTATAATCAAGTTTAGGTAAAGAAAAATCATAAAGTTATTCTCCCATCAGTTAAAATTTAAATAACACAAAAACTTGGAAGTAATTAAAAGTTGTTAATTTTTAACACATAACAAAAATTATGTTGTATTAAACAAATTGTCACATTTTTTAACACTAATATGATTTTTGAAAGTTCATTTCTGTATGCGTTTTATTTCTTTCGCTTTATTGTTTTTTCAAGCAGAATTCTGAAAATACTTCTTACTATTTGTTCAGTCTTTTCCACACTTTATAAAAATTGTATATAATCAAATTTATACCTAACGTATGCCCCTGTGATAATGTGCACATTCAGTAAGCAGGAAGGCCCAAGTTCACTGTTGGCTGTGTCCGCTACATTCATTACAAATCTTGATAACATAAAAATATTTTCAGAACACAAAAATGCACTGTGAACTATCTGTATCCAAACACCGATTCTTCTAAATCAGTTTCTGAATTCCGATAATTTTTTTTTTTTTTTTTTTTTTTGCAATTTGAAAACTCTGAAAACTCGAGTTTTTTTTTTTTTTTTTTTTTGAAAATCCCGAACTTTTTTTCGGATCAAATGAAATTACTTTTGAGGAAATTGTCTTGGCTTTTTATACATGGATTAACAGATAACAAGAAAATGTGAAAAAATCTTTATTACATCTTCTCCGAATATTTTCTAGAAAAATGCTGACGGAATCTTTTAAAATCTTTAATCGTTTCCTCTTGAACATCTTCAAATAGTTGTCCAATAGGTAGCAATAGAGTGAAATTATTTCAGCTTCGTGTATTAACAATTTTTCACTT
Source organism: Caerostris extrusa (assembly GCA_021605095.1). Taxonomy (NCBI): domain Eukaryota; kingdom Metazoa; phylum Arthropoda; class Arachnida; order Araneae; family Araneidae; genus Caerostris; species Caerostris extrusa. Next base: position 60,966 of record BPLR01013786.1, on the reverse strand, counting down.
TGGAGAGCATCCCATAGTCTTAATTAGGTCTTTGATTAAAATAACTGCTGCCACATGGTACATAAGGATCAATGGTACATAAGGATCAGTATGATAAGTATTAGTAATGATAAGTATTCAATGGTACATAAGGATAAAAAAAATTAAAAATTTTTTTGATCCTTATGTACCATTTACATCATGAACAGCCCATCGACGAGTGATGAGGGAGGTCTGTTCCTTCCTGGAGAACTTTGAGGGATAGCTGTTCTCGCATTTTCATGAGCATTGAGGAAACACGGGAACTCCCATCTGACAGTATGACTAATGATCCGAAACGTTTGTACTCGTATTGTAGCAATCACTAAAGAATCTCCTGGTTTCTGAAAGCAGGGTCTACAACAATGCCACGAGTGGATTTGCCTAGACCAGGGGTCGGCAACCTGCAGGCTCGCGAGCCACATGCGGCTCTTTGGATGTGATGCTGCGGCTCTTTAGTTCCATACGCAAATATTATTTATTTTATAAAAAAAAACCATTTAAAAATCGTTCTGAATCGATTAACGAGGATTAGGCACCGATTCAGGCAGCGTTCTCTTGCATGAATATAATTAAAAGTAAAGTAAGAAGCCAACTAACAAATGAAAATTTAGAGTCGTGTTTGAAACTTAAAACAACAGGTTATGAGCCAAATTTATCCAAACTTTCTTAAACCATGCAAAGCCAACGCTCCCATTGAATTTGTTTGCTCAAATGTATGTTATTATTATTTTTAAATTTTAATTACGAGTTACATTGTTTAGTAAAGTTTAAATTATCTACTTGAATAACTATGCAAAGCCATCGCTCCCATTGAATTTGTTTCCTCAATTGTATGTTATTGAAGCACAAGTTAATGTTGTAAATAAATATTTAATTGTTTTAATTTTTTACTTAAATAATAAGTAATTATCTAATAATGACATATATACATATATCATCTTAGAATTTGTTGTGAAAAACACTACTTATATAAAATAAAGATGTTTATTTATTTTTACGAATAAATAGATATTTTTCTTATGAATAAATAGATTAGTTTTTTTTTCATCAAAAAAACTTCTATTTATGAGTACTATTTATTGTTGGCAAGAAAAAAACTGCATTTTGTGGCTCTTTAAAAACTTTGAAATTTTGTAAATTGTAATTTTTGGCTCTTCCGACTGAAAAGGTTGCCGACCCCTGGCCTAGACTCTTCTAGCAAGCTAGCTGCGCAAAATCGTTTGTTATTGGCCACGAGTCGGGTTGCAACTTTGGCATTACTTAACATATAGTTTTATAATGCACCGGCATCATTGTAATAACCACTCTCTTTTTTGTCTATTCACATTAGATTTTATGAAACCCATATTGTAAAAATATATGCATTCGTTCTCCAAGAAGCTCTTAAACTCGTCTGTGTTGCAAAACAATCCAGAGGTTGGAGTTTCTTTTCTTAGAATTACTGTTTAAACCATTGGGTATGTTAAGAACTATCTTCAAAGCATGGCATTGGACAACTTTACACAACGCGGATAGTTTGCCATCATAAAATAAAATGACTGCATTTAACCGAATTTAATTTTTTTAACAAAAATCTTTTTTTTTTTTTTTTTTTCTATTCTATAATAGTCTCATTTATTTTTAAAGTTTGCAGAAAATAAAAATTCTTGACTAAGACAGTCTATATCTTTAAAATGAAATTTGTTGTTTCTGATATGGGATCTCTTAAAAAGTTATCATTATTATTATTGTCTTTTTTTTTTTTTTTTTAAAAAGGTCAAAAAGGGTTTTTTTTTTTTTTTTTTTTCTACTTAGAGATAAATCTCTTGCATCAGAATTTAAAATGAAAATAAAACCAATATAAAATTAACAATATCCCAAAAAAGGAACATATAATCAAGATTTTATTCCACAACTTTATGAAACAAATATTATCGATGTAATTAAAAAAATTCCTGGAAAAAAAGGGAAGAAGTTAATTTTTTTAAAAACAGATGACATTTTTGAAAAAATATTATAAATCCCAAATAATTTATGATAATTTAATAAAATATAAATAAATACGATGCAAAAACTTCAAAATACTGACCTAAAAGATTCGATTCCATGAAGGAAAAAAACTATGAAGTTTGTATTGAATATCTGCTTTGATTGCCAACTTATAAATGTCTTCGAACGAGCACACATGCTGCCTTATAAATTTGTCGATTTTCGGGAGAGTGCAACGAAAAAATTATTCCTCTCCCAAAAGCCTATCCATGCTTAAAGGATGCAGAAATTAATAAAATTTCTATAAATAAACAAGTAATATAAAAAAAAAATTTTAAGTCAATTCCCGCTTTTTTTTCACTATATTGCAGAAAGTCCTTAATAAATAATTTTCATTCATTTTTTTAAGTGTATCTGGCGCCATCTATTGGTAGATATATGCAACTTAAATCTAAAAAAAACTAATTAATTTAATTTAATTACTGAATTAATATTTGAAAAACTGTATCAACATCACGTGTCATCCACTACGAGTTCAAAAAAAAAAAAATGTATTTGAACTCGAGTGGATGAATAAAAAGTTTTATGAAAGATTGAAAATTTGAACAAGATATATATATAGAGAGAGTGTGATCTAATAGAAGGAATTGAATAAAATAAAACTCGCATCGAAATTTTATTAAATTTTTTACCAACTTTTCAATTATTCTGCCCCACTTTGCGTAGGTGAATTGTTCATAGTGTACCAAAATAGATGAAAAATTCTATAGATCTATAACAAAAAATATCCTGGAAAATATTCAATCGCCTTTCCTTGTATATACAATTGAATGCGTCGCATTACATTCTGCATTGTTTCCTGCAGTAGCATTATCAACATTACTCTTGATTAGGAAAGATCATAAAAATCCCCCAAAAGATTGGACGAAACAATCGAGACCGATATTGACAACGATTGATACAACATTTCAAAAAAATATCACAGAATATGGTGCGAAGTTCTCAACTGAGCATACAATAACCTGATTTTCAACATTTGTTTTGATAAAATGATTCTGCAAAGTTAATAATAAAGTTTAAACCACAGATTTTTAACCTACAATCCATAGGCTTATTTCGAATTAAATTTAATATTTCTTAGATGGAAAATATTAAATTAGATTCGTATTAGTTATATAATGATTATAGTATAAACAATTGCTTTTACTAACTCATAACAATTATATTCATGACAAATTACACCAATTTTAGCATTGCAAAGGATTTAATAACAAAATATCAATCTCCCTACTTAATGTATTTTATTATTATTATTATTATTTTGTTCTAATGCAGCTGGCAAACACTTTAGACAGCTTGGTCATTATTATTATTATAAGATTGCGCATAGTAAAAGCACATTTGTAATTGCTTATCATGCTTTTGCTAATTTTAAGCAGTACGTTTTCAGTTTAGTTAATATAACTGATTTACTTTGATTTTATTTTGAGCATTATGAGATTTTATTTTGAAAGCTTTTTTAATAAAAGTCTAAATTTTTTTTATAGTAAATGTCTTACATTAAAATACTTTTCCCCATTGTAATATGATAAAACTTATCTAAAGCCTTTTATTCATTTTTTTTCAATAGTATTTATAATTATTTGAACGCATTTAAAATTATCGGTACAGATCCCTTCTAACATTTTAAATATTACAAAAAAATATCACATTTCTGAAATGTTACTAGAATTAATCTTTCAGGCAAATGATACTATCCTGAAGCAAGTCCATGCCTTTTATCTTACCAATGATCTAGAGCAGGGGTCTCCAAACTACTGCCCGCCAGTGTCATCAATCCGGCCCGCGACAGCAATAGCTTATTGTTTCTTTAATAAGTCGGATAAAAAAAAAAAAAACACAGAATGATAATAACTCGGTTTTATTTACTTGCTAGGTAAAGCTTAATGACAATCATAATACGCGGGAAATTTAACTTAAGCATAACAACTAACAAATAATGGAAATGAATTCCCACTAACGTTATAAACTAATGAACATCCCGCTGTTACCCTCGGTAGTTATACCTACCTACTAGACCTGACCACTAGATGTCGTCAAGTGTCACGGTCGTATCGATACACACAGTAGTAATTGTAGTAATTGAATCAGCGAATTTAGCAAGTGTATGCTCGTTCAGAGCGCGTATTGGGCGACTAGTCGAAAAATTATAGATAATAGCAAAAAAATTTAAACGGTTTTGGCCTTTGGTACTTACTGGAGTAAACAATATGGCCCTAAGGCTGGAAAGTTTGGAGACCCCTGATCTAGAAAACAATGTTAAAAAATCGTTTTCTGAATTATATAATTAAAAAATTATTGGATAAACATGTGTAACATGGACTAACATGTGAAACACTACATGTGGAACATAGACTATAAAGAATTTGTAGGACAGTTACATACAAATTCTCCTGTTACCAATATTATAATCCACTTTGTTGGTGGCAAACAAATCAACAAAAAGTCCAGATTAACGTAAAAAGGTCTTAGTCGCAGCTTTTAGATTAAAAAATTTTTAGAATAAAAATTTTTAGAAATTTATTTTTATTGTAAATATCTTCTTAAGATAAATACTTTTATCCATTGTAATACGATAAAACTTATCTAAAGCTTTTCATTGAGATTTTCAGTATTCGTTATAATTATTTGAACTTGTTATAATTATTTGAAAATTATCGGCGCAATTTCCTTCTAACGTTTGAAATGTTACTTACATTTCTAAAATGTTACTTGAAGGTAACCTTTCAGGCAAATGATACTATCTTGAAACAGGTCCGTGCCTTTCATCTTACCGATGAACAAGAAAACAATTTTAAAACCCCGTTTTTAAATTGTATAGTTCTAAACTTACTGGATAAGCATGTGGAACATGGACTAACATGTGAAACACTAGCATGAGGACACTACATATGGAACATGTGTAACATGGTCTAATATGTTACTGGAATAACATGTGATTTGGACAGTTACATACAAATTCTCCTAGTACCAAATTTATTGTCCACTTTGTAAATGCACAAATCAACAAAACATGTGTAACATGGAAACATGTGGAACATGCATGTGGACACTACATATGGAACATTATGGTGGAATAACATGTGATTTGGACAGTTACATACAAATTCTCCTAGTACCAAATTTATTGTCCACTTTGTAAATGCAAACAAATCAACAAAACATGTGTAACATGGACTAACATGTGGAACACTAGCATGAGGACACTACATATGGAACATGGTCTAATATGTTACTGGAATAACATGTGATTTGGACAGTTACATACAAATTCTCCTAGTACCAAATTTATTGTCCACTTTGTAAATGCAAACAAATCAACAAAACATGTGTAACATGGACTAACATGTGGAACACTAGCATGTGGACACTACATATGGAACATGTGTAATATGGTCTAATATGTTATTGGAATAACATGTGATTTGGACAGTTACATAGTACCAAATTACATACAAATTCTCCTAGTACCAAAATTATTGTCCACTTTGTAAATGCAAACAAATCAACAAAAAGTCCAGATTAACATGAAAAGGTGGTCTTGGTCACCGTTTTTAGATTAAAAAACCTAAATTTTTTTTTTTTGTCGTAAATATCTTAAGATAAGATACTTTTCATTGTAAAGCGATAACACTTATCTAAAACTTTTTATTGAGATTTTCAGTACTCGTTATAATTATTTGAATGCGTTTAAAAAATTGCTGCAGATTCATTTCGAATGCAAACAAATCAAATGTTCTGAAGCAATACATTTCTCTGAAATGCTACTAGAAGGTAATCTTTCAGGCAAATAATCCTATCCTGAAGCAAGTCCATGTCTTTCAAATTTATCAATGAACAAGAAAACAATTAAAAACCCGTTTTCTAAATTGTATAGTTCTAAACTTATTGTATATTCTTTTTGAGATTATTAAAATTTTTAAAAAAGTAATATGTGATTTGGAAGGCCATACGCAAATTCCCTAGTACCAAAATTACAGCCCCCTTTCAAACAATTCAACAAAACAGTTCAGATTAACATAAAAGCATGAGGTCACATGCTTTTAACCTATTAAAAACCTACATTTTTCTTTTGTCATAAATATCTTCTTTTGAGATAAGATCTTAAGATAAGATATGTAAACAATAAACTTATCTAAATCTTTTGAGTTTTCAGTACTCAAATTCTTATAATTATTTGAACACTTTTAAAATTACTGGTATGGATTCATTTTCTAATGTGTCAAATGCTGTGGAAGCATACATTTCTGAAATGTTACTGGAATAACAGACATACGATTCAACGAAATTGTTATTCACATTCCTATCCCATTCGATATATATGAATCAGCGCCAAATGCTGCCAAAAATTAAAATTTGGCTCTCTTTTTGTAATTTTTCAACATTTTTGTATTTACTTTTCTATCACATTGCATTATACTCAGCTGGCTGTAGGTAAATAGATTTTTTTTTCTCTATCTGAAAGGTAAATAATGATTTTATATACATTTTTTACACTTTTATTTATTTATTTGTGTACTATATCAGATTTTCAATGTAAATTAAAAGTTTATTACTGGATTTTTATAAATATATAAATATATATTTTTGTGAGTATATTCTTGCATATTTTTGTGATTCCTGCGATTCTGTAATTTATGTATTCCAGAGATCTTACTCTATAAATATCTCTTATATTTAAATTTTTATAAGCTTTGAATTGTTCAAATATCTTATTTAATAACTTTTTTACAGCATTCACTAATTTAACCTGAAAATTATTGAGACTTATTATTATTACATAAAGACTTAAATAGTTAAATCTGCTTAATTAGTTTTATACTCTAAATAAAAACTTTCATTGGCGTTGTTCTCAATGCGTTGCATTTTGTGTGGTGTAGAATATAAATATCAAGCTGAATTTGTTTCTTTGTTATTTCTGTTTTGAATGTCAAAGAAGCTCGTCTCGTGGTGTGATATCATGCAGAATTTTTGAACTCAGGTTCATATCTACTAGCAGCGTCTCTGCTAGTAGACATGAACCTTGAAACAAAAAAGACACGATAGCGATTATGGTTTGGTTTGGTTTTCAAAAATTAAAAGTTTATTACTGGATTTTATAAATATATAAGAATATATTTTTGTGAGTATATTCTTGCATATTTTTGTGATTCCTGCGATTCTGTAATTTATGTATTCCAGAGATATTACTCTATAAATATCTCTTATATTTAAATTTTTATAAGCTTTGAATTGTTCAAATATCTTATTTAATAACTTTTTCATTCACTAATTTAACCTGAAAATTATTGAGACTTATTATTATTACATAAAGACTTAAATAGTTAAATCTGCTTAATTAGTTTTATACTCCTAAATAAAAACTTTCATTGGCGTTGTCTCAATGCGTTGCATTTTGTGTGGTGTAGAATATAAAATATCAAGCTGAATTTGTTTCTTTGTTATTTCTGTTTTGAATGTCAAAGAAGCTCGTCTCGTGGTGTGATATCATGCAGAAGAACTCAGGTTCATATCTACTAGCAGCGTCTCTGCTAGTAGACATGAACCTTGAAACAAAAAGACACGATAGCGATTATGGTTTGGTTTGGTTTGTCGCTTTACGGTCATCTTATGCACACGAGGGCTAAGCAGATCGGGACCTACAGTTTAAAGCCGGGTTCCGAACCCCTAACAAACAACCATGCCACCGCCAGGATTCGAAACTGGAGCCTGTGGAACCAAAGGTTAAAGTGCTAGCCAATTGGCGATCGAGTCGCTTGATAGTGATAACTTTTGCATCGATAATTCAATTACCTGTAAGGGAATATTCTGGGCTTCCCACAATACGACACGCAAGTGTTGAACAGTTATGCTAATAAGGTCTTTCACCAATTATCACCCATTGATGGGCTATTCATGGCCTAAATGAGTAGAACACAAGACCAACTAATGTTAAAAAGAAATAAATACCATTTCAAAGTATTTGCAGTTTTTAGACACTTTTGCAATTTACAGTTTCAATTGTTCTTTTTTTTTGAACATTAGACTTTTAACATTATATAGTTCAGAAAATTAAGTCTCCCGTATGAGAAGATGAACTAAAGAGGAATTTCAACTATAGGGTAATCGAAATGAGAAAAAAATGTGACTGGTTAATCTGTAATTCCCATTATAATGTATTTTCTATCAAACTTGGTGCAAGTTCGTCGCCACTTGTTGTTATTGTTCCAAGAAAGATGTCTCTGTAGGAATACTTCCCACTTGTGCCCATAATATTTAACTGCCATATGTACATTAGTAGTTGTTTGCAGAGATAATATGGGCTGCTGTTTATTAACAGCATATTATAAACTTGTTTCCACTCTCTCAGATAGATCCACTTATAATGCTTGTCAGCGGAAGTAATATAGTTCAGACTGGCGTCGAAATAACAATAACTTGTTTATTTATGTCATCTTTATTGACTTGTAATTTATCATGGTTAGAGTACTTTTGTGTTTATGCTTATTTGGAATTAGAATGTGGGCAGACTTTCTTAAATCGTCGATTCAAGTCCAGTTTTCCAAGAACTGTGCAGGACTTTTTCTTGGTATTGGAAGGGAAGGTGGAGTAAGGACTTAACATTTCAACTTCTTATAATACTATTTTGGAATTTATTTTTTTTTTTTACCCTCTATTTAATTAAAATATTTTTGACTCATTTATTCAACTCCCTTTTATTCAACTCACATTTATTCAATTTCACTCACTTCTATTACGCAAGTTTGTCAAATACTTGGAAGTTTTACCAATTATTTTCATTACTTTAAATTAACATGAAAAATGAGTGTGTATCAAGATTCACGAATTATTTCTAGTATTTATTATTATTATTTATTTCATTTCAAATGGAACTCACTGGCTCTGAAAGATTGGCATGAAAAACTAAAATATTAAAACACTTGAAACTTAAAAATGTTCTTCAGATCCCCAAAACGAATGTTTTTGAAAAAGAATTATTTTAATACTTCTTTAAAACTGACCATCAATTTTAGATTGATGATGATATCATGTCCACCTGAATCACAGTCAGATTTATCAGGGAAGTAAATTGCCATTTACCTTCCCATCTCATCTCTTGTGATCTCAACAGAATGGATTTTTTCAGAATATGAATCTTCTAGTTAGATATATGGATAGTTTTCAACTAGTAAAAATCCTGACTAAATATTGGTAAGTCTGCTCTTTATATTAATTTTCTAAATTTATGCATAATCTCTACTTTAGATCTTGATTGTCGTTTTTTAAAATAATTGATTGATTATTAAACATCCATTTTTAATTATTTATTTTTCTTCGTTGAACACTATTATTATTGACCGACTTGAATGACTTTTTGGGCTGTCTTGAAATAACTTTTATTCTTGATTTACTTGAAGTGACTTTTGTTCTTATTTGACCTGTAATGCTGGCTAACTGACTTGTATTTTTGACTGACTTTAAATTACTTTTTTTTTTTTTTTTTAACTTGTTTAAAATAATTGTAACTACTTTTTCTATTTTTTTAAAAGTATTTTTCACTGCTATCAAGCCGTAGTGTAATTTTAAAACTATTTACTGTTTTTAAATAATTGTATAAGATTCTTTTTCAATCTAATAAGCCTCTGGGCATGATCTACTAATATTTATTTTATTGTTTTTTTATAATATTTAGCTTTTACTTGCAGTACAATATATTTTTTTTTTTTTGTCGTCGAATATTTGCATATAGACAAAAACGATTTGTCCGAAACTTGAAACATTAATAAAAATTTAAATTAAACATTATGATTCAATAAACAATTGGTGACGTGATTGGTTAACGCATGATTTGTTTCTTTTATAAAATATTATCGTATGTACATATGTATAAAAAATACTTATAACTGTTTTAAAAAAGGATTTGTCGCTCCTACTAAATGAGCTTTAACCATGACTTCTTATACAGAAGATCGCGCTAAATTCTCAAAATCTGGAATTTGGAAAAGTGTTCAAAGTGTAGTTTGCTTAAAAAGGATTCTTACATTTTTCAAATATATTGGACTATAAAAAAAAAAATTTAATCATTTATGCTCAAGGTATTGCAATTGATATACTTCGTTTGGGGATCCATTTATTAATATTATCGAAAAATAGATTTCCAATTTCTGGAATAATTCTCGGTGTTAAAGTGGCTGGATAATAGGAATTATTAGAGATAGGAAAGGATTAGACATTTCAAATGTAGCATTAATCTATAATTGAATATTAGAATCAAAATATTCACACTTAAAAAAAATTGTTTGCAATCTAATTTCAAAATTTATTGGGAATTTTAAATGTGAATTTTTTATGATCTGAGATATCAAAAGCAATTTATTTCAAAAGGGAAAACGTGGATAATCGAATATTTTCTCTATCAATTACATATAGATGTAACTTTTTTTTTTTCATTATCGAAGACTTTTGTGTTAAAAAGGACATTTTTCCCATACTTAAATTTTTCTTACTTTTGCTTGAATTAATGTTATTTTGTTCATTATAGGCATCTTATGTACTTTTGTTTCGAATTTTGTGCTTATATGCAGAAATATTTATAAACAATGCCTACAGATATTATAGTAACCTTCCATACATCCTTATTATAGTAACCTTCCGTACATCCTTATTATAGTAACCTTTCCGCGATCACACTTCTGATATTTCGCGCACTTATTTTGAGTAAAAGAAATCACAGATTTTTTTTTTTTTTAATCATTTTAAATTGCTCTTTTTCTTTGTCTTCCAAATGTGCGGTATAACAGTTAGCTATTATATGTTTGGTTTTAGTTTTACTTGACTAATTTGTTTGAATTTAAATGCATATATACAAGCAGAAAACTATGTTAATTCTTCGTATTTTATTCTTGTTTTATATGCAACATTTTTTCTCAACGCCAACATATACATAAACTGTGCCATACCAATGAACTAGCCTCTTTTAAACGTCGGAGAAAAAAATACGCTTTTTTTTTTTTTTTTAACACACTGCCATAATATCTAGCAATTAATAATTACACCCAACAGAAAATTGATAAAAGTAATGTAGTGATACTGTTTTATTAGGATTACTCAATACTATTGTTAGGTGTTTTTTTAGTATATTTTTGACAAATTGCAATTATTTTGTAAAGATTATTTAATGAAAAAACTCTCAAGTCATCAAATTATTACAAAAACCATGTCCAATATTAGGATGATGCTGAAACATTATTTCAACATAAAAACGCCTAATTGTGGTAAAAAAAAAAAAAAAAAGAGCTTTATTTTGTCACTGTAACGGTCTATATCTATTATATTAGATTAATTCAAAATCTTTATTTTCCTCTTTCAATCGAATCGGTTGAACCATACAATAATACATATATGATATTATTTTTTTAGATACCTAAGTATTTAATAAGATTAGTTTTTTTTGCTCCATTGTTTATAGTATGCGATTGTAGAAAGTAAAGTCACCGATATCAGAAACCAAAAATGTTGGGGCTAAAATCAGCAAGGGTCTGACAGCCACCCGTCTGGCACTCGGTGTCACAGGTTTCGGCTTGGTGTCCAGACGGCGCCGTGAATGTTTGTAGAGGTTCGGAATCCACTTTAAGCTGTAGGTCCAGTCTCATATAACTGTAGAGCATTTACTACTACCCCGTAAAAAGTCAGTGTCATGGAGCCAGGGTCAGACTTCTACCTACGGGTGCTACATCACAAAAAAGCTGCCGCCCCCTTTTCTTCCCTACCATGAGACCACACGGGTTCTTGACTTCTTCTAGATGATGTTGTCTACCAAGTGAGATAAACAACAAAAATTGACGAATTTTTTATTTTTTAGAAAGAAATCCTAAATATTCATTACTCGAATAAAAAAGTCATTTAAAGTTTTGCAAACCATGATATGAGAATCCTGATAATGCAATGAATGTCATTTATAAATATTTCGAACTGTAAAATCCGAAATATTCTGCCTAAACACCTTTTAGATCCCATTATGAAGAGTTTACGTAATACTGAATGTTTTTCATTTCTTTTGCATTATCTTTTTTACTTAAGAATTAATAAGTTGCGTAAGGCAATTAATTTAAATTTATATTTCTCGAGGGAGTAAAAAACAGAAAAAAACATCATTCCCAAACTGTAAAAGGGGCAACTCAGCCTCTAGGCACAGTGGTGTGGTGTAGTAGTAGTCACTAATTTCATAAAGTTGCAGATCAACTGCATTGCGGCACAATGTGTGTATATATGTCTCACAAAAGCAATTGTTATAAAAGTCCTGCCAGAAGTCCATGTCTTTCCCTCATCACTCGTCTGTGGATTGTCCGCTTCTTGTTTTAAGAAATAAATACAGATGTTCAACAAAATCTTATAGGATTCGTTTTCAATCTATTTGAATACATTTTAAGAAGTTTCCTGCTCTTTTTATTGAATTCTTTTTGTAACAAATTTCATAGAAAAAACTAAAATATTTTGAAGTATTAGTCATATTAAACTATTTAAAATGGAATAATAATATGCAAGTTTTATTATTATTATTATTATTATTATTATTTGCAGTGATAATAGTTGAAGAACGACTTTGGATTACCTCTTTGAATTGAGGAAGCTCAATTCGAAACTCTTCAAGTCATCCGAGGAACAAAGCGCTAGAGGAAGCTGTAGGAGGAACAGTAATTCACTCTGTTTGCTTGATGGATGATTGTTGGATGATGCTAATACGAACGCAGCGAGGGTATATTACAATGGCACCAATTAATAAGTTTAGAGAACGTGCGCTTTTTAAAGTGATTTAACAAAGCGGGTTTTGAGCTAAATTTCATGCTTAAATGCTTAATAAATATTTTTTAATAGGCATAAACATTGAATGTTTATAATCATTCTGTTCCACACACAAAAAAAAAATAAAAATAAAACTAAAAATAAAACTATTTTTGAATGCTTTGAACTTGATCATTCTTTCTTCAACAACAACAACCAAAAGCACAAGTATTGAATGTTTAGAACTAGTGCTTTTTTTATTGTTGAACAGAATGAACAAGTATTGCATGTTTAGAACTAGTGCTTTTTGTATTGATGAACAGAATGAACAAATATTGAATGTTTAGAACTAGTGCTTTTTTTTATTGTTGAACAGAATGAACAAGTATATAATGTTTAGAGCTTGATCATTCTGTTCAACAACAACAACCAAAAGCACAAGTGCTGAATGTTAGAACTAGTGCTTTTATTAATGTTGAACAGAATGAAAAGAATTGAATGCTTAGAACTTGTTAATTTTATTCAACAAAAAAAAAAAAAAAAAAGAAAAAAAAGAAAAAAAAGTCTTGATAATTATATTTTCTTCGCTTGTTCTATTCCATAATCATATCCTAAATAGAATTATTTTTATTTTAGACATAAAAATAATAGAATATCCCATAATTTCAAAACCTTCCCATATACTCGAAATAGTGTTCTTTTTCCCAAACATGCAACCAATATATATCTTAATATGTTTCATGGGAAGGTAAATTTGGTAGGGGGACAGGGGTTTAGGGACACATTAGTTGCTCTGTGTATAAGACGAGAGCAAAGAAAGGCGGGGGTGGAAGAGGGGGGCTGCGCAAAATGTGCTCAAACAGTGACGCACACTCTCTCATTACTGCTAAGGGAACCTCGTGTTTGCTCGTGTGACGGGGTGGGTGGTGGGTGTTTACTCTCCTCTGCTATCCCCCTCTTTTTCGGTTCGCGCCCCCACCCCCACACTCACCTCGGCGACCTCAGTTCACCAGAGATTTGGCGCCTTATAGCGAGATGGGAGAAACAATTCAGAAAAGTCGCTTCCATCTGGATTTCTTACATTGAAATCATAAATACCAAGATGTTTGGGTCATGAATCTAAGGAAAGGATGGATCTAAAAGAAAATGTTTTTTTATGTAAAACATAGTCAAAGTGACAGTTTTGGTAAGTTTAAGAAGTTTTACTTTTTTCCTCCTTATCCTTACTTGTCGTTTTTGTATGTTTTTAGTTATTTTTTAGAAACTTTTAGGGACATGAATATCGTTTTCAATGGAAACTTTATTTAAATTTATTTATTTTTGTTTCTTGCATTTGAGCGTATGGAAGTAGAGGGATGAAATATCATTAAAAATGTTTTAATGATGATGTTTAATGATAAAATTTAATGTTTTAATGAAAAATTAAAACATCATTAAAAATGTTTTAATGATGAATTTGTTTTAATGATAAATTTTACATTATGTTTGCTAATATTGTAATAAATATAATAGCATTTACACGAAAGAAACCTATATCCAGACGTCAATAATAATAATAAAAATAGTTATTCATAACTTCGTATTTAAAATATAATCATGAAAAGTAACAACTTTTACAATACAGTTTTATTCACTAAAACATAAAGTAAACAAATTAGAAACTAATACTAATACCAGAAAAACGTAGATTTTCATCTAAAGCTTTGATTTTTTTATAGAATCATAGCGTTATATATTAACCTGGAGCTACCCATTATATAGTCGAGCTAACTGGGGCCATGGCTAGCGCTCGGCGCAAGGTATCACAGGTTTCGGGTTTCGAGTCCCCGGCGGGTGCCATAGATGTATGTAGTGGTCCGGAAACTTTAAATCGTAGGTCCCAGTCTAATATGATCGTAGAGCGTTGTAGGTGTAGTGTTACCCCTTGTCCGTAGCCTTTCTTCAAGCTACATGTGCTTCCTGGATGATAACGTAACGTCGGTGTAGCACTTGCTTATGGCATAAAGATAACTGTCTCTTATTGCCAGCTGCATTAGAAAAAAAGTTGTATAGATATTATATACAATCCTGGAGCGATCCGGTGATTAGCTAGTTAAAAAGTCGATCTGAGATAGCTCTCTTTAAACCAGACAATTAAGCCCATGCAAAAATTCTCAAAGTATGTCGGAAATAATCATTACATATCAGTAAGCTGGAAAATTCCTCTTGTTTCAGGACATGAGGAGTAAAAACCACCAAATGCCGCTATTGGGGATGTTAATAAATTGCATTGACCACTGAAGTGGATATGTTCATTATTTTATGCCGCGGTTAAAAACTTTACAGATTTATGGATCGACGTGTAACTCTCACCAGCATTGAAAAAAATTAATAATAGGTCATGTCAAATAACGGGCCTGATGACCGAGCGTGATTCAGCGCTCTGGCGCCTTCGGTGCCACGTCTGAATGTCGAATAATAACTAAATTAAATTAAGTAAAAAAAATTAGAATAAAATTGAGCCTTTTGATATTTTAAATGCTAAACTAGTTTTAACATCGACTGTAAAGGTACCAAATTTTTGAGTAAATTTTGAAAAGCAATGTTTACTGAATTCAGAACTGTATTACGTATAGACATTGTATGTCCATCCTTATTTATATGTTAATGACAAAATTTCATAGTAAGGTTGTTTTAAAATCATATAAATATACGCGTTTTCCATTCAAACGCATTTTATTTGCAGTAAATATATCTAAAAGTAACAATAGCCATTATCATTCTATATAATTGCAATTCAAGGATGAAACGACAAATTTATTTAACAATTACTTTTGTTTATTTATTTACTTTTCGGGCACACAAATTAAGAAATTAAAAATTAAGATTTTCCTTTACTACTCCTTTCAAGATAAATTACTTACACTTATAGTTTACCTATGTTCTTTAAGTCTTGCATGAGTTTACAGGATAAAAAACTGTTCTAGTTCGTTGTAAAATTCCATGAAAATAATTCTCTAGTAGTAGTTTCACGTTTAAAGGAACATAGTGTCTAAAATTTTGTGTCAAAAAATTATTAAGGTTACTGTGTAGAGCAAAACAATTTTATTTTTATAACCTAGCAGAAAACTTGACAAGCAAGAGTGAAATTCTTGATTTGACGTCATATATGTCTTATCATTATTATTGATTTTTTCTCATGTAGATAACCCTAAACGCTATTTTGTTGCTGTTTTCTGTCTAAAAATGAATCAAATGAATACAAAAAATAAATTTACATATTTAAACATTTATTATAACTTTCATATAATACGAAGCAAAATTAAACTCTTAAATTCAGCAATTCAAATTTGCTAAAAAAAAGAATAATTAATAAAAAAAAATAAATGCAAATTCGGTTGCCAAATATTGTTCCGTTAATATTATGCTTATTATAAAAGGTTAAAAAAAAAATCTGTCAAACTAATATTTAAACAACAGAAATGATTTATTAATAACAAAAAATATTCTAAAAATGTGCTTAATGAGAAAGATTTAATTTTTTTTTTTTTTTTTTTAATGTTTTGTTGTCTGTTGTTGAAATATTTTTAAATTACGCAATATTGTTCGTAAGGAAAACGATTTTGAATTAACCGGAAGTCACGCAAACGATTTTGGCGAGACAGATTTTCTTTATGAGGTTTGGCAACTATAAAACAAAATTATTAAAAGAAATTTTTTTTTTTTTTTTTTTTTTTTAAATAGAAGTTTAGTTGAGATTGTACAAGAAATAAAATTGATTATAATTATGTTTGTGATTTCTTTTATATTTTGCTAAAGATAATGAACATCAATTTCATTTTAATATACATCTTTTAAAATTTAACATTAAAATGGAAGAATGAATTATTGTTGTGTATATTTCAATTTATCATCAGAAAACAGGACTCTCTTCTCAGTTCTTCTTTGCATTTTGCGTGAGTAGTATTTTACAGAATTTTTCTTTAAAATATTGTTATTTATTTCAGGTCATTGTGTTTATAACGGATAAGTTTTTTAAAAAGTTTGAAAGAAATTTAAGTTAACTATAGTCTGAAACCTTTTAACAATTAAATTACCGATTATTTACTGTTTTAATAACTATTTTATTAATCGATAATTTCAAATTACTAATATTGAAATTGCAAGTTGATGAACAGTGATTGTCAGTTGATTAATAGTTTTTACCAGCTAGCAATCAACTTTCTGGTAACAATAAAAATGCAATGCATTGAGTTTAACCTATGTATTGCTTTGATTAAAAATCAGCAATAATGTTTTTGTGGTTCTCAAACGCTTGGGTCGTGACATGAAGTCATTCACCATTTGAACGGAAGATAAGCAACAAGTCTTCTGCTCAATTTGTATTAATTTTACAGTTGAATTTGCTTAATCACTTAACATAAATTATCTTTTTTTTTTCAATTTTAGCACACGGTAAGAATTCATTTGATAATAATTTTCAAATTAACTTATTAACTAAAAAGTAATCAAGTAAGTCTAAGAACTAATATATTGCTAATTAAAAATCCTTTTGAATTACTCATCTAATTAAATTGCTTCCCTAAATAATATCACAAGATAAATTTAAACTCTTCGCTACATCGCTGTTTATAAAAGCACTAGCGAGAAGATATTACAACTTTTTAATTTTTTATCTTCTAGTTTAATTTTTATACAATTTTGTTATGTGTCCTATAATTCCCCGACCTGTTTTGCTACATTAATTAATTGACTACAGAAGTATTACGGAGGAACCGTTTTGGATAAATTTCTAAAATTATAAACAAAAACAGAAATTACAAAATCTTTCATATGCTTGTGTTTTATAATTGACTAGCATTTTATATTTTCAAATATAAAATAAGAAAGAAACCGTGTGTAATAGTTGCTCAAAATGTATAATGTTTGTAACATAATAAGAATCTACATTTTAAAAATGACTGCTTTAATTTTCTTCCAAATGCAATGGATATTTCTAAATAGGAATTTTTTGTTTTTTGTGAATAATAATTATTTCAGAAAGTATAATTGATTTTTTTCAACCTAATTTTTGTAGCCAGCTTTTAGCCGAGCTGAAGTCTTTACTCTGTGCCTCATTCGTTTTCATTTTCTATTTTTTTTTTTTTTATTTATTTATTATTTTTTTTTAAATTTTTTATTATTTTTTTAAATTTATTATTATTATTATTTTAACTTATTATTATTATTTTTATTTATGTTCTTCTAAAGTGCATTTTTTAGGCGTAAAACGACTTACTAACTAGTTTATACATGAAAAACCTAATAATAACGGAATGGAAATGATAGAATGCATAAGAACATAACCTTCGCTGATGTGTGTCATTCTTACTGAGCTACTGTAACATCATTTATTATTTTATATTGAAGTATTAATGGCAATTTTATAACTACTTTCAAATGAAATTTTTCATAGAAATCTGCGAGTTATATACAAATTACATTGCGCATCAAATAATAAATATAAACTTCGACAATAATATTGCATTATAATAAATTCTTCAATATTGAATGAATATCGTTCTGTTCAGTTATATTAAAAAAAGTGTTAAAAAATTGTAAGAAATTGTTTGAGTAATGCGTGAAATAGTTATTGAAATTATAAATTTGTGGGCTACAAAAGAATTACAGGAGAAATAATTTTGAAGTTTTGTATAAATTTCTGGATTCATTAACAAAATAGACATTTCAAATTCCTAAGTAATTTCATATATATTCGTTTAAACTATCCAGTAGAATAACAGTTACAATTTGAAGAATTAAAAAAAAAAATTTTATTTTACTTGTGATTTCACGTTTTAGGTAACATTATGAATCTTATATCCAAACATCATATTTCTACTAAAAGAAAATTTCAAAAATGAACATACATATTTATTGAATGAATTCCTATTATTAGTTGACCAATGGTTATCAAAGGTTATTTGTTTCTCTACCTATCCCATAAATGCTGGATGGGATTCATGTTATTTGAAATTATTCTTCACATTTCAATAAAGAATAATTTCAAAAAAAGGGATAAGAACCGAATGAATATTCAAGAACTGGATTAGTTATGATGTTACACTACAAATAAGTTTCATTCTTTCAAGCTCCACAACTCGTTTCTATATCAATTGGATGGCTATTTATATTCTTCTTTAATCTTCATGGATTAATTTCAATGAAAACATTCAAGCACCTCAGTTAGAATCACATAAAACTTTCAACATCTGCGCCGGTCTCGAATCCAAAATGAGAATTATGCTAGAAATTATTGCTATTGTACATCGAACAGATGCAACTACATATGAATTACAGCATACACTGCATACAATACAATTTTTTTTTTTGCTTTTCTAATGCAGCTGGCAAACACTTAGACAGCTTGGTCTTGGATACCTTAAGGCAGGCGCTGCACAGACGTTACTCACTTTGCATTACCCAGGGGGCGCGTACAACTTGAATATAAGCCACGGACGCGGAGTAACAATGCCCCCGCAATGCTCTACGATCATATTAGACTGGGACCTGCGGTTTAAAGTGGATTCCGAACCACTACAAACATCCATGGCACCGCCGGGACTCAAACCCGAAACCTGTGGAAACCCGAACCCGAAACCCGCCAGAGTGCTAGCCACTCGGCCATTCAGGCCC
Source organism: Caerostris extrusa (assembly GCA_021605095.1). NCBI lineage: Eukaryota > Metazoa > Arthropoda > Arachnida > Araneae > Araneidae > Caerostris > Caerostris extrusa. Next base: position 41,502 of record BPLR01013786.1, on the reverse strand, counting down.
ATGCAATACAATTTTACTGCATACATTTCTACACCTTCATTGCATTCATCACGATTTCTCGTGATTCTTATAAAATATATTGAAGAATAATCTTTTAAACATATGCTGTCTCACACTTTTCTATTTCTTACAAATATTATTGAAATGCCCTTTTTTTTTTTTTTTTTTCCTCTCTTAAGAATTTATTTCTCTATATTAAATCATGGAACTACATCCCGAATTATTATTTAAATAGGAATATTATTTATATAAATAAATGCATGTATCATCGAAATCAACAAAAGCAAAACAATAACTACTACATTACGGAAAATAAAATCGCAATTTCAAGAAGCTGTTGTACTAGAAAAACGAAATTTTGGAAGCCTATCAGCGCATCTGATAGACAACTTATGTTAAATTTTGCTCTAGACGAATAATAGCAATGCCACTATAAATAGGAAAACCTCGTTTTCTTTAAATACATGATGTAAACTTCGTTATGATGGGCGTTATTTAGATGGGCGTTATTTATCTTCCGGATTGAGAGCTAGTTCTGAGTCAAGAAAACCTTTAAGAAAACAGTATGAGCAACTTACTGAGCTAGATCAAGCCGTGTAATAGAATATCAATGTTCTTTCCGCAATATTGAAGGAACACTTGGCAAGGGTGTATTCATTATGCATGTTGGTTTGCAAGAATGGTTATTGTAAGGTACTGTCTCAAGAAGACAAGGGTCTGGCCACATACGAGCCATTACTGTGAGGGGCAACTACTGTATTCGTCGCATGGTTCTAGTGCATCATACTACATCTGCAGCAGAAATTTGAGATTCTGTTGGAGCCAGAGGGATACAGTAAAAGATAACAAATAAATTATTTAAGGGATTATGTCTGCTAAGAGCCAGATGCCCTATATTGTGACGCCATTTGCTATTGGTATTAAGCTCCTTGAAAGACAGTTAAATATTGTGTTCTCAAATGAGAGACGTTTGCCTTGGCGCCAGTGACTGCCATGTGTTAGTTAAAAGGAGGTCAGATGAATGATTGGAGCCAATCTATTTGCATCTTAGATACGCTGGAGAAATTTTCTACACCAGGAGTTATGGTCAAGGAGCAATTTCTTATGATAACAGCAGCATTTGCCTTATCTTATCAAGATAACAATTACATCGCCGTTATCACAGGAAGTTGACAAATTTATACCTCAGACTTGTGATGGAACCAGTTGTACTACAATTTTTTGTCACTATTCTCGGCGGCGTTATAGCTCGCCGCTCATACCGCTGCTGTCATCCAGGGTCATCTACAAAGTATCCACGGGTGACTTTGACCTGAGGAAACGCGATCTTTTTTCCCATTCCATGGGGTATTATTAGATGACAAATCCAGTGTTATCCAATCAGCACTAACCGTTGCTGATTTGACTAACCGAGTTCTACAAATATGAAACTCGAGCCACAAAAAGAATATAAGACACTGTACGACACAATGTAGGCAATGGGGCTTGAATGGCCGAGTGGCTAGCGCTCTGGCGCTCGGTACCACAGGTTTCGGGTTCGAGTCCTGGCGGTGCCATGGATGTTTGTAGAAGTTCGGAATCCACTTTAAACTGTATGTACCGGTCTGTTCAACCTATTGTGTGCACAAGATGACCGTAGAGCGACAAACCAAACCAAACAATGTATGCAAATTTGCATGCTTGCATTCAAAATCGGGGTTTGGTTTGTCGCTCTACGATCATTTTAGCAAACGAGGTCTAAACAGACCGGGAACTATAGTTTAACGCGGTTTCCGAACCCCTCACAAACATCCATGCCACCGCCAGGATTTAAACCTGAAACCTTTCATACCAAAGGCAGAGTTCTAGCCAATTGGCCATCATACCGCTTCATAATCGAGGAGTCTACAGTGGTTATTAATGTCTCATCACTTCAATTTTGAAATGGATCTTCCAATGCATATTTTAACCTGCTATTTTGAAACTTTAATAAAATAAATATGCTAACTCCAGACAAATGCTTTGGCAATTTTATTTAACTAAACAAATTTCTTCCTGGTGTTGGGATCTCATTTTCCAGCAGTGTAAGTTAATTTCAAGATTAGAAGAGTTCTAAGAGTCGTTAAAAACAATAACAATAAAAACAGTATAGTAATTGTAATACATCTGCGAAAAAGATTTTTTTTTTTTTCTTGACAACTTTTCATTTGTTTATTCGTTTTAGCAAAATTGTTAAAAAAAATTATTAAAAAATCCATAACACAAAGTGCTTAAATTAATATTCCGAATTTCAGCTTGACTTGCATAGTGGATAGCGCATTGTGTTTTTGAATTAAAGAACAGATTCGAAACTTGGAAAAATGCAATTTACATGTAATGTAATGCAATTTAATGCAATTTACATGTAATGTAATGCAATTTACATGTAATGTAATGCAATTTACATGGATGTTTGTGAGTGGCTCATGTGCGCAAAATGATCGTAGAGCGACAAACCAAACCCCGATTTTGAATGCAAGCATGAAAATTTGCATACATACAAAGCCGAACAGAAAACTTCCATGTCTATTCCGAAGTATAATAAATGCATAGATAGGAAAGTCCTCCCGTTGATTTCAGAAAAAAAAGAGGTTGTGATTTTGAATATTGTTATTGGAAATGATTGTTTCAAATTACAGTGGGGCAAGAAGTCTGTTGAATAGATGACAACCCTTTGCATCTAAAAGTGATTAGAATGGACCCTGCATCATCATCATTTTTCTTATTGCTGAGATGTCATATCAAGGCTCAAATCCTTTGACATAGTTAGCCAAGAATCATCATAAAATAAATTCATCAAATACACTTCACTCAAAATACCATGCTGACTAGTTCTCTTAAAAACTTTTCTTTCCATTTTACATCCGAGCCAGAAAGAGGCGCCAAAAATGAACAACCCTTATCGCCAAAATGCGCTTTTATTTGACTACTCCTGCTCCACACTAGCCCGCACCCTAACTTCAGTATTTTTCTTCCGGTTATCATATCCCAAAGAAGGTTTTTGGGTCGCTTCCCGTTCTTTTTTCCGTTCCGCCTGTATTCATTGAGGGAATGATATCCCTTGATATTTGGCGGAAAATTGCGGGTGTGGTTAACTAATATTCCTTCTTTGTACTTTTTTTTTCTACTTGCCTGGTCTAATAATGTCGATTTCTTATCACTTGGAGTTCATAAAAATTGTTTTGAGGTAGTAAAATAACTGATGACAGAAATGATAATAGAAGTATTTTCCTTTTTTTTTTTTCCCCCACATCGATGAATATTGCTTTAAGTCTGTTTAAGCACTTATAGAATTGATTTTTTTAAATTTAATTTTTAAAAACAGTTTAAATATCACAATCAAAAAATAAAATCCATCGATAAAAAAATGAAAGTAAAATATTTCTGTCATCAGTTATTTTACTACAACAAAAACAATTTTTATTAACTTAAAATGATAAGAAATACACATTATTAGACTAGACAGGCAGGAAAAAAAAGTACAAAGAAAGAATATTAACTTAATCAATAATTCCATATAACTTGCTCTGTAAGTAATGCCATTTTTTAATAATCCAAGGTAAATATTATTAATGTATTTACTCGCTCGTTATTTTCTATATTATTTTGGCAAACTATTATATTAATGGCACTTCTATCCTTACGAAATTGAACTTCTAATTTGAACCATAATGAAAATGATAACAATTAAATAACTGTACGATTATTTGTTATCAGTAGTTATTATAAAAATTTGTTATCATATTTATCTATTTTTAAAAATTGATAATTATTTTCCAAGAAGACATTTTATACCTCATTGTCTACGACTTTATTCTATCAAGGTGATGAAATTTAACCAGGAAATATTTTTACGTTGGGGAAGATGGATGAACGTTTGTGAATGTTTCAATGATTTAAATTAATATAATATATGCTAATCAAGATATAGCTGATTTGCTAACTGGAAGATAAACACAAACTACAAAGTTAAGACATTTTTAATCACTAGCAATTACAATTATTAAAAAGAATTTATTCTAATATTATACTAAAGTTGTTCGTAAGACAAAAATTGCTCTCGAAATAGTACATTATGATTTATTTGAAGTTGGGTAGTAGTATCATTCGCAGAAGTATGGGCAGAATCCTTTTTGAATGTGGTTGTAGTGAATACAATAGTTAGAAATACAAGCATAGTCAAATTTTTATGTTTGATTACCGAAATGCATATCTAATGTCCATATTTGTGCTGATATGAATTTTCGTATGCTTCATTTTGATATTTTGAGGAAAAATTTAGTTGAAAAATTCTGTTTCTCAATTTCAGTATTTACAGTTAACTTTTAATACCTTTACGTTTGTGAATATGTACCATCTCGTATAGAATGTTATCTATTTTGTTAAATTTTTTTTAATAATAGCCTTCCATAATATGCATCTAATAACATAAAATTTATTTAATTGAATGATTTGAATTTTCAACTGTGTGCCATTTGAATTTTCAACTGTGTGCCATTTGAATTTTTCATATATTATTAGTATAGTCGGGGATATATTTTTGATTCAATCAAATAGTCAAGTTCCCGTTATATATAGGATGGAGTTTCTTCTTTTTCTAACAATTATTCCTCTTTCTTGAATTAAATGCCTTAAGTCCCAAAAATAAGGATTTATAGTTTTTTTTTTTTTTTTTTTTTTGCCTATATATATATCTTTTTTGCGAACATACCTTAAAATATTTAGAGCACAGAATTTTTTATTGAAATATTCGTGCTTACATATTATGTTTTTAATTAAATCAAATGTTTATTCCAGAAATCTTATTTTTATTAAGAAATAAAAACAACGAATCGTAGCATTTTATTATCAAATAAATTTTCAATGATGCTCAAGGGTTATTTATTTAGATTTATTCTTGGGGTTATTCAAGGATACCCCAAAAGGATACCCGTGATAAACATTTTCATATTTTTATTTTCTTGTAAAATATCATGATGAGAATGATCATTGTCGATAGCTGCTTCTTGTTTATTACTGAAAATTTTTAAGTTATTTTTATGATGTGGAAATAAACAATTAGTGGATAAGAAATTCTTGAAAATGGCTGAATAAAAATGCCAATACAATAATTACAACATAAGTGTCACCAAGGACATTTTGCAAACACCTCTTCCACCAAATGTGTTTATTCGATATTCGTCGCTTTTGAGGTTATTTTATCCTTTCTATAAGTTTTACACCATTATTTAGCTCAATGTATTTTGGTTAGTTTTTCTCCTTTTGAGCTGGACTTAATAATTCTCACGATCAAAAGAGAATTGCTTTTCCTGTTCATTTTGAAAAGATAAAAGGATTCATTTCAACTATTTTTCTATTGGGGAGTTAATTATAATCTCAAAGAAACTAACAATTTTTTTTTATCTTGAAAGGAACGCTAAAAGGATTTGCCTTTCAACATTCTGGTTCACAACACAAGCTTTTACTTAAGCGATGCTTGTACCAATAAAGAATAAAACAGCCGCTCTGTAATTCTTTTGGTGCGAAGAGGAATAACGTATTCACTAGACATAGATTAAGACGGATTAGTGTCTAAAAACGACAGTTGATAGATTGGAACTGAAGTTGTTTAAAAGGTTCTAGGAAGTAGAGATTACATTATACGACGATATACATTACGATACGATACGATATATACATACGATATACATTATAGAAGAATGGTTTTTTTTCTCACAAAACTACGAAAGTTTTCTCATAGTCGTAGAAAAGATATTATAAACCTTTTGCTACCTCTTCTACTATACTCTTTTATGTACGTAAGCGGAGAAATTCTGTTTTTACATTATGGAATTTGTTTGTAAGAACTCTAATTCTAGACAAAATCACTTCTGTTATAGTTGCTTGTAATATAACTTCGAAGATTCTTCTTCTAAGCGCGTGTTTTGACATGTTTTTCTATTTGGAAAAAAAACCCATTAAAAATTTTAATGATAAAACTTAACTGATAACAATAATTAACTGCTAACTTTCAAATGCTAACTAAAATATTCATTTCGATATTCTGGTTCACAACACAAGTTTTTATTTAAGCGATGTTTATATTAATTAAAAATAAAACAGTTGCTCTGTAAATTTATATATATATATTATAAAACAGTTGTGTGTGTGTGTGTGTGTGTGTGAGAGGAATTACTTGTTTACTAGACATACTTTAAAATGGATTAGTGTCTAAAAAGATAGTTCATAGATAGGAACTGAAGTTGTTAAAAGTTTCTTGGAAATAAAGATTACATTATACGATGATTAGAAGAATGGTTTTTTTTCCTCTCACAAAACCACGCAAGTTTTCTCATAGTCGTATACGTAAACATAGATGGTATTCTAAAAACTTCCATACACAATTTTCTTCATGAGCACTTTTTCCCCGGTTCTCTGAGAAATATTATGAGATTAATTTGTGAGTCTGATAAGAATAATCCGTTTTTTTATACTTCATAGAAAAATAAAATTTATATTTCTTAAATTGAATTCTAAGGTAACTATTTTCTGTTATATAATGCATTCTAGAAACACAATCTTAATCGGCATTCTATACCTATGCTCTCCTATCTGCATGTAAAAACTAGTAATCTAAAGTAGCGCATGTTTAAAACATGATTTTACATTTTCAAAATTTTACTTAGATAAGTCTTTACACCAATCATAAAAACAACTGCTTTAATCTTTATAGTGCTTATCTGTAAAAATTCAATTTCTATAAATAAATACTAAATGTAAGAATTGAATTTCCGCAAAATATAATGAAAGCTCAATAGAAACTTCGCGATAGTTAAATTAACTTGATATAAATCCAAATGGTGTTCTAAATAAATGTAAATTAATTTCCTGATAACAGATGCAGAGTAAAAAAATTTTTTTTTTGTAATAATATTTGTTACTATACAGTGTACTTACTTTGAAATTTATGTATTTACAACAAGTTAAAAAAAACTCACTTCTGATCAGTGTAATGACTAAAGTATTGATTACATATAATAATTAGATATGAAGATGGATCAATCAATTTTTATACATGAATAAAACATTCATTTTTAGACTTCACTTTGACTGATTAAAATGATGTATATAGATTTTATTAATAGTTTTTATACAGTCGGAAAGTGCTAAAAAGAAAGATCGGGAATTACTTTCAATTATTATATTAATTTGGCACCTAGATGCACAAAACTAACTATATACTAAACTTGCATTGGAATTATTACTTCTTTATGCTGCTATTAAGTTTTTATTACTCTATGTACTTCGCTACTTTTTCATAAACTTGTCTAACTGCATACGTTATATTAGTTCCAAGAGCAAGGCAAGAATACATTTATAGAAATATTGTTTGCATTAATGTATATAGCGACTTTGGATATAAACTGCAATTGAGATAAAGTATTGAAGTATCCACAGATGCAGTAAATTCTGAGGAAAAAAAAAATAACACAGAGATAAAAGAAATGATTAAATGCCATTCGAATTTTATATCACAAAACAAAAAATACATTTTTTATACTTATAAAAATGAAATAAAGATTAATCGGATAAAAATCACTTTTAACTCATTCCGTAAACATAATATTTTCCACTGGCCCTACATAAATGGCTATTCTGTCCAGTAAAAAAGCGATTTGCGTTCAATTTCCTCTTTCGTCTATTATCAGGAGAATATGTTGGGATTCATTTTCCACTCCAGAAGACTTATTTCTCGGAACTTACAAAGAATCGGGTTATCACTTACTAATTTTCAACTCTGGAAAAAAATGTTGTTCACACTAAACTATTTTTTATTTTTAATAATTGCAAAATTGAATGAGACAAAAAAAAAAAATTGCCAATTAAAAACTAAAATAAATTAAAAATTCAGTCTTGCTTAATGGGAACTACATGTTTGTCGTCGGAAATGGAAAAACTAAAATACTTTTACCTTTGCTACATTTTAGATAAAGTAATCGAGATTAATAATGCAAAGCATTTCAGCTTCAATATCTTAAAAACAACAAAAATATTGTAAAAATCACTACAAATTCCAGGAAAAATTATATCCAGTTTAGAAAAATTTTATAAGTACAAAAAATATGCATTTATATCATTTAATTCATAAATAAACATATTGACGGAAAATAAAAACTTTTTTTTTTTTTAAATAAAATACTATTTTATTTTCGTAGTATATTGAAAGTTATATTTATTGAATCACCACAACAAAGAGGTGAAAACCTGATTATTAAATGTATAGAAAAGTTATTCTAAAGGAATTACAGAAGTTAGTACATTGAATATTGAAATAAGTCTTATCCTTACTGACTTACTTTGATCTGGATTATGTTGTACCATTTTTCCCACGGGACGAGTTGTCGCATTTCATTCACAGGAGAGGAAATGTATACTCTTTGACGAGTGCATATTTACAACCTACAAATCAAATTTGACGGTAGATAAGTACTGTTGTGAGTAGTTATATTGCATGCAATTAGTATTTTGTATTGATGAGAATAACCTGTCACTGATAACAGATCTGATAACAGATATTCAGTGTCATGGATAATGAGACCTTATGAAATTAGCTATTGTCTGTGCGACTTTCACAGATCGAATAAATTACAGATAGACTACACCATGAGTTGTTCAATTGCGATTGATGATAGACCATGGACTGAGAAAGTGTCCCACTCAAATAAGAAGTAAAGGTAGCTGGCCCCACCCCATTCGACGGATTTTCTTAAAGGGAGGTTTTGGAGAAGAAGGAGGAGTGTTCTGCGACGAATCGTCAAAGAGTGTTGTTTGTCTTTTTTTTTTTGTAAAGTGACTGAACAGGCCGGAGATTCCGACTGTTTACAAAGTGAGCCCCTTGTGGTTTCGTGTATCACGCCATGTGATAATTAAGGTCTGCCACAGACGACGTGTTTAAAATTCGTCGTAAATTCAAGAACTCTGATAATCTCCGTCCTTGGAGTGAACTGCACTTATGAAATAAATTTAAATAATTTTTTAATTAATCACTTATGAATTAAATTTTCATTTTTTTGTAAAAAAAATTTGTATTAACCCAGAGTTGTTGCTTGTCAATAATAATTAATGTATTGCCTTGAACCTGAAAGTGGCTTCTTGAAGCCGTTATAGGTCTAGTATAGGCCGAGTCGTTACAATGTAAATGATTAGAATAGTGTAGTTTCATAACATTACAAAAAATAATAATTGCAGAATTTCAAAATATAGCAGATTTGCGAAACATGATTATAAAAGTAAAGTTATTTTTTTTTCCCGTTATTTGGTGGAGTAACTCATAGGAATAATAGACACATCATTAATTGTATTCATTCTTTAGAGTATCCCAAATATTCCATTCTGTGGTGCACAGAACATTCCACAGTTCATTCTGTGATATTCTGTGGCTATCTATTAAAAGGAAGTTATTCGTAATGTAGAATAAGACACTTGTCTTAAATGCCGTAAGGTAATCCGCTGCACCGACGTTACTCACTTAGAACTACCCAGGAGGTAGATAAGCTACGATACTTTACGATAAGCTACGAAGTGGATTCCGAACCACTACAATCATCCATGGCACCGCCGGAACTCGAACCCGAAACCTGTGTACCGAGCCCCAGAGCACTAGCCATTCATGCCCCTTGTATTCAACATATGCTCATCATTTTTTCGCTCACTAAATAGAGTTTGTTGCAGAACATCTTTCGTTCAAGCATTGTTTTCGAGGCCAGAAAAAATTCCCGCATTTGTTGTAAACACTGTATTATTGATCTATATGATGAATCAGCTATTCATTTAATTCCCAATAATAGGTTAATAACTCCAATGAATAAAAAAATCATTTTTACAAATATATATTAAATCATACACGCAATCGAATATTGGCTTATGTATTTGTAAAATGTGAGCTATTTAATTTAATATATTTTTTGTTGAAAAATTTTTAAGCTTATATATTTTGTTAAATGTAAACTATTTAATTTAACATTCTGAAATAGGTTCAGCAAATATAGCTATTAGTGTTCAGTTTCTGAAGTTGTTCAGAATATAAGGTACATTTTATTTTTTTTTTTTTTTTTTTTTCTCGAAAAGCATACTTAGTTTCAACCCCTTTAAAATATTTGATTAGTTGTACTATGCATTTAACTTTTATTGTAAATTTGGATTGCATTCTATGATAAAAATTCTACATCCATTAAATTACATTCAAATGTTTGCTATCGTATTAAGTTAAATATCATGATATCGTATCGTTCGATATCTCTGCATTTTACTCATTTTCTTACTAAACGTTATTTCAAACTTTTAAAATTTTATCAATTCAATGTTTAAATAGATTAAAAAAATACTTGTATAGATAGATAATAGCTGATAAAAAATTAATGACATTATCTTTCAAAACATATACTTGATAAAAAAAAATTTAAAGTTAAGAAAACAATAATCTAAAAAATATTTATAAATGGAGTAAATATAAAATAGAATTATGATTTTTTTTTCTATCAGTGGACTTTATGTTCCATTAACATTTGCCTCAACTTGTTTGTTGGTAAACTGCGATTCAAAGGGCATTGCCTTTCATAAGGATGTTTAGTGCATAAAACACGGCAGATTCGAATCTGAATTCTCATATCTGAACTCTATTGCGTAAGTGACCATTGAACCACAGATCAAATATGTATTTTAACACATTGGATACAGTTTTTCCCTGGAAAAGTACATTTTATCTTACTTCCTATAATTCAAAAATAGAGATAATTTAAATTATAATATACCAAAATGGTTTCCTTATATATAATCGCAGAAGTATAAAAGCATATTAAATGTTGCGAACCATTCAAACACGTTCGACTTCTAAAATATAAGAATTAATTTTTATTATATACCAATGAAAATCTTTGTATTTATTAAACTTTGTATTTATATGATATCAAAATCATCGAAAAATCAAAATTGGGTTATTGAAAAATTAAGGTGTTAACGTATATCTTAAGCAATAAATTTCCACCTTAACACTACCTTATATAATTTGGTACCTTATATAATTAATAGCCTTATTTTATTGCTTATTTGATTAACTACTTAAATAAAACTCGACGTTGGCCGGTTTATTTAAATAAATATACTAAATTACGATAACTTCTAATAAAGTAAAAAATTAATTGAAATTTCATAATTAAAATTAAAAAAAAAGCTTAATATTTAAATTTTCTAAAGAAAAATAATCCTTTCCACCTCATATTCATTTAGATATTACTTCATCATTTATGTGTATAAAGCATTTATAAATAAGTTCATCATCATCATCATTATAAGATCTCGCTTAATCTTTCTTCAGTCAATTTTGTAAAAATTTAATTCATTTTTCATAAACTTTTTTTTTAGCACGTATTCTAATTCAGAACGTTTGTTACATTAAATTAATTTTAACTAAAGATCTAAATATAAGTATTTTTTTCTCAAGCAATTAAGGACTATAATTGTTATAAAAGTAACAAAACAATATTATAATTAATAAAATTATTGTTAAAAATCATTTTCTTTAGCTTTTTAAATGACAGTAATGTTCTTATAAGGATAATTTTTTTTCTACTTTGGCTGTGTACTAGATAAAAAAATAAGTAATACAAAAAAAAAAAAAAAAAAAAAAAAAAAATTAAAGTCAATTACTACTTTTTCACTCTATTGCAGAAAGTCCTTTATAAATAATTTTCATTCAATTTTTTAAGTTTATCTGGCGCCATCTATTGGTAGATATATGCAACTTAAATCTAAAAAAACTAAAATTAATTAATTAAATTTAATTACTGAATTAATATTTGAAAAAAAACTGTATTAACATCACGTGTCATCCACTATTGGACGAACGTATTTTATGAACGATTGAAAATTTGAACAAGATATATATAGTGAGAGTGTGAACTAATAGAAAGAATTGAATAATAAATGCAGACAGAAAAAAAATTAATTTCTTAGTGTTGTTATAGTTTTTAAATTTTATGAAATACTGATTCCCAGAATCTTTTGCTTTATATATGATTTATAATTGGCTAACTTTAAAAACGAAAAGTTTATTTCAAGGGAAATGAAAAAAAAAAAAAAAAAACCCGCAAGGGGAAAAAACCGCCAAATAAACAAGCGAAATCCTAAAATGTAGAACTCCTGTTCATGTAGTATTCTGTCGCAAATGCTTCGTAAATTTCTGAACATTAGTATACTCCCCATATGTATATTCTTCCTCTTCATTGGCTCGACAGCTCCAGGGAAGGGGGTCAAGGCCTTCCCCTAAAGGCCGATTTCGAGACAGGAGATGTCTTCTTTTACGGGATAGGGTTGTCAGCCCCGTCGACTAACGTCTGCAGTCATGTGAGACAGAGACGAACAGAAGAATATATTCATGCATGTTAAATTGGTATTCGTAAAAAGGATTTCAATTTTTTTTAATGTTCTTTTTAACCTTGCAGGGTACATGCTGAACGTAACTGCTAAAATTACAGTACATAGCATAAAGACAATTTTTATTGATGAATAGTTGATAAAGTTCAATGATGATTAATTTGATGCTAACAAAATAACATAAAAAGAGGAAAAATTGCATTTTGATATCAATTTACTATACAAAATCCATGGTGTTTGTGTAAGTTGCTATTTTAATTTGAAATAAATTATTATGTATTTATTTAAATTATTATGCTGAATTTATTCTTGAATTATTTTACTCGATAAACTTGTTGTAAAACATTCTTTTTCGAGCATTAATTCAATTTTACTCATTATATACAGTATTGCAGTTATATTTAACTAATATTTTTTCATTATTATTTAAATAAATTTGTTATTAATATAAATTTAAGTTATTATTTAAATGCATTGTTCTCACTAGGCACTTTTTGAAATGCCTGAAAATTATTGGTATAAAATGACCTGGATTTCTTAATTCTACAGTATACAGCATTGTGTTTCCTGTACACAATGCAATATACTGTAGAATTCACGAAAGTTAAACCTAAAGTTATAATTTCTAAAATGAACCAAACTAAAGAACTAAAGTTACAACAAAAATCCTAATCCTAATATTGAAATATTTATCCCAATATTGTTTAACTGATCTTGTTTCTAAGTAATTAATATCAAATAGTAAATAAATATTAAAACAAATAGTCTTAGTAAATAATTTCAATTCTTATTTATCTAAGCTTTCCAAAAGTAATTATTAAACTTCACCTCGTAACAAATAAAAAGCTCAAATCATTAACTAGTCAATAAAAAATAATATAATTAGCCGTCGTAATTAATCTAAATACTTATGATGAAATTTTTTATCACATTACTTCATTTATTTTGTATGCCATGTAACTAAGCTTTAGTAAATAAAAATATTGCCATATATTTTACGATTTATTTTATTTATATTATAGCTATAATAAGGTAAAATTTGTTAACCGAAATAGTTAGGAGCATACTACAAAAAAAATACGTCAATTTGCCCTTTGGATAATCGTCCTCGGTATCTCCAACCTTTTCTGCCAGTTTCCTGTTCCAATCATTCTAGTACTGCGCCTCCCACAGATAATACCCAACCAATGGGAAAATGACAGAGGCGGGAGGCATCACGTGGTTAGCAGAGGGTGTGTCTCATGGGACTACAAGTTCGTGGGTTTCCCGTAGAGTTTGTTTATTAAAGGAATATTTGTTCATCGGTGCGGGTGGAAAAAGTTTCAGTTTGGATAGTATACTGTGCATACGAACTTCGTTGACACGAAAAGCATTGACTGTGTGCTAACCAACAAAGATGATAATAGATATTTGGACTGTGTGACTTCTTTGATGTATAAGGATTTTTATTCTATTTGACTTCTATTTTTTATCTACATGCGCCAGTTTCTGCTTATATCCGAAAAATAAATTAGTAAGTATTTATTTATTCAGTTGCGCAGTTTCACTGACTCAATATGAACTTTTCAACTTAAGAAGCTTTTTTCTTTATTTAAAGGATCATCTTCTGTTTGATTTTTAGCTGTTTTTAACTAATTCGACGAGATGATTGAGCAACATTGAAATATTTTATTGTTATTCAGACATTATGTTGATTCTTTTAAATCATTGACTAAACTGAAGTCTTTGCTACGTTTTATCACTTTCAGTTTTTATTCTTCACTATTTTGTGACTATTTTGCTAATCTTTAGAAGATATTTGTGCTATATATTGAACATCTCGTATTAGAGTATAAATATTTCGCAATCTATTTTATTACTTGAACTGCATATTTAAGTTCTCTTATTGTGTGCTTTTAAACGTAGATCAACTTACGTTTTATTTCGTTTGAATCTCATTCTTTATGCACTTAGAAGAAAGTACAATTGAATTCAATGATAGCTCACAAAAACTATACAGACTGTGCGACAAGCATGGCTTCTGGTGGATACATGACTTCTGCCGGTCCAATGCCAATGCCAATGAACTATACTACGTCGACATTTGGAAGTAACTTTCTATCGCATCAGAGCCTTGGGTCAGTTAATGCACCTTGCATGCCGCAACAAATTCCTAACCTAACGAGCATACCGTTAAATAATAACGCTGGTTGTGTAGACTTGCAGTCTTTCATGAATGGAGAAGCTTACAGCATGGCTAACCAAACGGACTATAACATGAACAATCTAGCTTTCGCACAGAAAGTGAGAACTGATAAATATCGACGTCATTTCCAAAATACATCCAAGCCACCTTACTCCTATATATCGCTTATAAGTATGGCTATCGAAAATAGTCCCAATCAAATGTTAACACTCAGTGAGATCTATCAGCACATTATGGATACGTATCCTTATTATCGTCAGAACCAGCAGAGATGGCAGAATTCCATAAGACACAGTCTGAGCTTCAACGATTGCTTCGTGAAAGTGGCACGAACGCCAGATAAACCAGGAAAGGGCAGCTTTTGGAGCCTTCATCCAGATTCCAAGAATATGTTTGAAAACGGCTGCTTCCTGAGGCGACAGAAGCGATTCAAGTGCATTAAAAGAGAAGCGACCAGGACACAGAAGAACCGTAAACAAAGTACAGAATCATCGCCTAGACTTTCTCCTAATGCAGAAATCCACAACAATAATAACGACAACAACATAAAGATGAATCGGAAAGTAATTTCACTCAAATCGGACAGTGTGCCTAACTTGCCTCCCATCACCAATTCCCTCCAACTACCAGCAATAAACAATCCTTATTCCGCATTGTATCAAAACTCTGTCCTGAACGCCAACAGCATGATTGACAACTCTAAGAGTGGATTACGAGGGGATTGCTACAAACAAGAGATGAACTGCCCATCTTTGAATTCATGTTCTTTGAATGATTCTCCAATGCAGGCCTCGGGATATCCTCAGGATTACATGAAGACTTGCACTGATTATTTTAATCTCCCACCTCTGAAGATGGAGACAGGAAACCATGGACTCTCGGCTACCAACCTTTCGTTTTCCATCAACAATATCATATCCCAGACAGATCAGAGGATAGATCCACGATATTTTGAATTGCCAACCTCTTCATTCAACTCTTACAGCTCAAATTTCCCAACTAATGAAAATATGTCATATTTTCATTCATCGTCTTTGTATCCAGTCTCGCAATCTTTATCGACGACATTGTAAGTACTCAGATTCTTAATTATTGTATATATCAATGTTAAAAAAAAAAAAAAACAAATTATTTTGAACTGGTCATGACTGATTGTGATCTGAAATTTTTGGCTACAAATTTTTTTCCAAAAATGTTTACCTCTTCCTCTTTGAAAATATATTTAAATTTTATCATTTCTTAAACAGTGGTAAAACAAACATTTAACCTTGTACAGAAAATTGAACTTTATACATCTCCTTGCAATGCATGTTTTACAGCTGCGTATTCAAACATGCTAAAGGCGCAGGTTCGATATTGTGTTACATGTTTCTATGTTAATACTTTCATGTCGCTATTATTTATACGGCATTTATGTTTTAGATGCAATAGTTTAATTTTAGTGTTATTTATGATATATGTTTTCCAACGTATTTTTATTTTTATGCATATTGAAAAACATTTGTTAAAAATGTGGCTTTTTTATAACAAATTTAATATATGAATATACTTTAGACTTCAACTTAAAACCTTCATTAAAATTTGTATCACTGTTGGAAAGGAATTTAAACTTTTTCATTGAATTTCAAAATTTTTGATATGTAGCTTTAGAAAATTTCAGATATGAATTCACATGCTAAGCATCTGAATAATGCTCAATGTCTTGAGTATTAACAGAACTCTGATTACAATTTCATTTAATTCGATGCTTTCCGATCTGAATATCGGATTGCTACCATGCATAAGCCCCTTAAAATACATAATGCAACTGTATAATACAGAATAAATGTGACTGTGTTTTTTTTTTCCCTGACAATTGTTTGTAGCTATACGTACGAGGAAAAGAATTTTACAAAAATTACTGTGATTACATAAAATGATGTGAAAAATTGTGATAATTTGTATAGCTTATTAATTTTTATAGGTGCTTATTTATATTTTGTAACATGATTCAAACTGCATATATTTTGCCAATGATATATATTGAATTTTTTTAATGTATAAATTATACTAAATGTGTTAACTTATTATTTGTACAGTATTATTTATTTTGTAAATAATTAATTGATATTGTCCCTTTTTTTTTTTTCTAATTAATTCCGTTTAGCAATTCAAATTTTCTTTGTGTGTGTATATATATGAATTTTTTTTTTTTCTGAAAATATATATATAAGTTAATAATATACTTTTAAATGAGGGTTTCGTATTTTTGGCATTATAAAAATATGTTTAATTCGTTAAATATTTCCATTTATCACATGTTAATATGATTTATATTAATCTAAAATTCCAGTTCCATGGAAGAATTAACTTTCACAAACTACTGGCACATTGAAAATATTTTCTGAAAATAGTAAATCAATAACGATAACATCATTAGCAGATTAATAATGATAGTAATTAGTTTAGTAATCACATTGATATTGAAATCGCAGGACAACATATCTAAAATCATATTTTCTGTCTAAATTTTAATAGCATCCAAGCAGTTTTTGAAAATTTTATAATATAGACTAGTAATATTAAAAATAAAATTATTATAGCTTTAATTATATTTATATTATGTGAGCGTGTGATGAAAATAAACTTTCATTTCTTTCTTAAGTGCAGTAAAGGATATATCCTTAAAAAATATAGATATATGATGTCATATGATTTTTATATCATAAAAATTTTATCGATATATTTTAAAGATAAAGGGTATGTTTGAAAATGAGACATTGAGTGCTATAAAATTTTAAAATATCTATTGCTGTAATTTTATCTTACTGAAAATCTAATGAACTGTTAAAAGATTTTTAACTATGTTTGTGTGATATGTTGAACTATAAATTTTGCTGGCAAAATTATGAACAAACTCATTCTAATTGGACATATGTAAATAAATAAATTTTGCTGGCGAAATTATGAACAAACGCATTCTAAATTGACATATGTAAATAATAAATTTGTACATATGTAAATTAGAATTGTGTACAGTTAATTGTAATAATATTGTAAATAGTATTTTGAATGTTACTTTTTCATATAGTAAATTATTGATTATACTGCGTATATGATTTGCCAATTGACTTGATTGAATGATTTGATTCCATGTATATAAGCCAGAATGTGTATTTGTAAATAACATTCACCAAAATTGAAATAGTCGAAAAATAAAAAGAACATCAGCGGCTCATAATGGGAGACACAGAATTTGCTACTTCATTCAAGCTGTTCCAGTGGCTACTAAGTTAAGTCATTACAATCGAACTAATAATAAACTAATTACTAGAAAAATACTCTTCAATTTTTGTTAATTAAATGATTGTCTAAATAATATTTTAACTATACAGAACAATTTGTTCTAATCTATAAAAAATTAATTAATCTAGCTTCTTTTGCACAATGTTTTTAAACAAACATGTCAAATACTGCTTTTTCCGCAATGCAAAAAACATTTTTATTCTTCTATCTTTATTATTCAGTGAAGCAAGACTAACATGGAGTTCCTGGAAGCATGCCGATGCAGATGAGTCCTTGCAATTAAGATTCACCGGAAATTCATCAATTTCTTCTAGAAATGTCATGGCTCTGGCTGCATTAATAGCCTCATTTCTAAAGGAAAAAAAGAAACTTTTTCTATACACAATCTTGAATCTTCAAAATGGAAGTCTAGTCGTGTTACCCATGTGAGGTACATACTTAATGCTCTACTTATGTATGCTGCGTATATGTTTTTTAGCATTCAGGACGTCATAATTCTTGTATTCACTTAATTATGCATTAAATAAATTGTATGTCGGCGTTGTTAATTGTTGCGTTATGAAGTCAGCTGGATTCTTTTGGCTCCATATCATTAAGGTTTGGTGGAAAAGAACCAAATATATTGATTCTGGGAAAATAATAATGTCAAGAAAATTCAAAATCACTTATATGTTTCTCAATCAATAGGGATTAATAATGTTTCTATTGAGAATAAAATAGTCTAAATTTTTATTATCATTTGAAGAAAAAAACGAAAAGTAATTGAATAGATTTAGTAATGGAATTTATTTTTAATAATAATAATTATTATTTAGTAATCAAGATAAAAACATCAATTAGAAATAAATAAAAATTAGAAATCCTGATAAATTACAAAAAAAGCTCTTAGAATGATGCATGATGAGAGGTCTGAGGGAGATATTTTCTTCTTTTTTTAATTAATACGAGTAATTAAACAAAAGAAAAAGCCATTTTGAGGTTCTCAAAATAAAAGCTTTTTTAGTTATATCTTTCGACACCTGGCTCAAGATTTTGACAGGTTACGTGCCCATCTCTGCATCTCTGAGTTTTTTAGTTTTTATTTTTTGAGGGAGGAAACGTGTGAGCTCCAGGATCTTAAATAAAAAAATAAAAAGTTAACAAATGTTCCAGCGCATGACTTATTTCCTGGTTCATCTATAATTTTGTCGTATGAAAATAAATGTCAATTTCTCTTGAAAAACAAAGTTATGAAAAGAATAATGTATTTTTTAAATTTATATTTCCCATTTTTTTTTGTCATAAAACGATGATTAACTTGTTAATTGTTTTAGTTGTTTATCTACAAATAGTATCCAACGTACCCGGAAAAAATAATATTTAAATAGAAATTTTTAATTTTAATAACGTTTCCTACCTTAAATAGTAGATAAACATCAGGCTGATGATGAACTAACATCAAATATCCACACTGGAATTTAACAAAAATAATATGAAAACCATATTTCAAAAACAAATCCCAATCGCTATGAAATACCTAATAATGATTAAATATGAAAACAATAGATGCTAGAAGTAGTACCACAAGGAGAGAAATATCGAAATGGGAACAGGCATAAAGTGTCCATTTGAAAAAATTTAACAAACATAAAAATATAATCAGTTTGTGCATGAAGAGCATTAGGAAATATGGTTCCATTTCCCATTCATAAATAAAGCATTTAAAACAAGCAAAATATATCATAAAAAAGACTGGTGCGCTCTCTGGGGAGTAAATAATAAAAGAGGGATTTTTGTAAACTGAAAAACAGCTAAACAGAATTATAATAAAATACTCATTCACTATTTTTCGTTGCTCATCAAATAATAGAATAACAAAGAAAGAATTTCTAAGGTGTATTGTGTAACAGCCAGGGAAAAAAAGCAAACATTCAAACATGTAATATTGAGGAGAATAAATATACGCTTTTACAGATTCATATATATATAATATACGATAGATATATATATATAATATATTTATAAATAATTTAGGATTTAATACGCTTTATTGAGACTGAACTTCATTAAAATTATAAATAAAAATAAAAACAAAAACTTACACTAATAAAAACTAAAGTCATTGAAGATGTTTTTAAAAAGATTAGTGTAATTTTCGTAAAAATAAATTGACGCCTACAGCCAGATAAGGAAGTCTTTTTTTTTTTCAAAAAGTTTAATATTTCAACTTTAATATGCAATATTCCTATTTATTTTTTTTTAATTTTGCCAATAGACAATTGTATTGCAATTTTTGCCTTATACAAAATCCCTGTGTTTTCTGGAAATGATTCAAATGCAAACGAGAATATTACATGAATTAGTCTGAGTTACAAATAAACGCAATATTTTTTAAATGGTGTTATCTACCTATTTCTTCTTATATTTACTATTTTAATTAAAACATAAAATTAATTAAAAACGATAATAAGGAAAAGGATATATATAATAAATGCTAAAAATTGAAATCGTTAATGAATTCTTCAAATATGAACATACTTTATCACTTTCATCAACAGAGCTTCAATACATAATATTAGGTGCTGGCGACTTAAACTTTTACAAACTTAACTGTCCTTACACGATATTTTGAAAATACAGGATAGTATAATGAAAGTCCCACATTTCAAAATGCTGTAAAGAACCACTAGTCACAATGAGATCAAATTTGAATTGAAAGGTACTTGAAGAAGGGAAACAGTATGGCATCAAAGGTTCCAAAGTATATTAATAGATGGCGCTGTAAGCGGCATAAAAGAAAGGAATTCAGCTACCAATGTTATTTTTAATCCAAATTACAACGTATTTGACATGAGTTGCACATTAAACCAACTGTTCAATGTGCTTGATTGTTTCGGTTTTGGCGGAAAAATGACTTCCAAGTCATTCAACATTTGTGACACTTTTAGTGGAAAACCCATCCACCACGGCAAGGTCATATAAATCGGTTGGGAAAAATCGATTAAACTTTTTTTTTGGTACTATTTTTGATACTGTACCGTTTTTCCTTCTTCTTCAAGTATCTTCCGTTCAAATTTGAACTCATTGAGATGAGTGGTTCTTTTTCTACAGCATTTTCAATGTGGGACTTGAATTATAATCACTCTATATTTAATTCCTTTAGTTAGATAGTTTAAACAACAATTGGGCGAATCTCATTCAGATTTAATAATAACAGAATTATTGAACTCATATGACAGATTACAACCACATTTTCTAGCTTCTAAACTCTTATTAGAAATTAATCAATTTTGCAATTACCAGAATGGTTCACTTTTTATATTAAGCCATTCATACACTCTCAAAATGGAGGAAATAATTTATCATTTCTATTGTGGTTAAACTGTTTACGAGCAATTCAAGTATTTGCAAGGATAAAATATTGCACAAACGTATCAATATTTTAAACTTCAACATAATTTCAAGTCCTAATTAGAATTAATTTATTACATACATATGTTTCACGACAAATGATTGTCAATTGAAACAGTGAAGTATTAAAGTCATATATTCTCATCAACAGAGAAATGAAATGCAAAGCATGTCACTTGATATTATTACATTGTAATTATGTTAAGATTATATTATAATAATGTAATTATGTTGAGATGATATTATTACATTGTAATTATGTTAAGATGATATTATTATAAATGTAATTATGTTAGGATGATATTATTACATTGTAATTATGCTAGGAAATTATTGTATTTTAATTATGCTAGGATATTATTATAATGTAATTTCTATGCTAAGATATTATTATATTGTAATTAAGGTAAGATGATATTATTATATTCTGTAACCATGCTTCCTCCTTGCGAGAGGAAGCGTTCAGGAGACTCCTTGTGGGGTTCAGGAGAAATGATCACTTGGCCTACAGACACTCACCCGGAGAGGAAGTATATTTCGCGCATTCCGAGTTTTCGGTTTTAAGTATCAGGTTTTCGGCTCAGAAGTGGAGTCCTTCCGCGAATCTATAATTATGTTTTTAATGTGTTAAATATTGTATGTGTCGGGCGTTTGTATGTGTGTAACTAAAGCTGCGAGTTCGCCAACCTGTACGTCAACCTGTATTTTAACCCAAACACACCCACTTACAATCCAGTTGCACAACATACACATTACAGTTGTAATTATGTAAGATGTGCTCCGTGTAAATACTCACGTGGAAAATTAACGTTTATTCTAAAGAAAATTTTTGAAATACAGTGCTAATAAGTGATACAGTGCAATAAGATTAATTGATGTTGTTAACAAAATTTTTAAATATTATTTTTGTTATCTTCACATATTGGCAATGTCACAAACCAACCAACCAAAGCCAAAAGACACTTTTACAAAAACAGTCCTTTAAATTAACTGTCTAAAAATGCCATAATAAGTGCATATCGCATTTTTGAATTTAGCACTGTTTAAAAATTGCATATTGACTTTCCATTGAAAATTTAAAGAAAAAGAAATAAAATCAAGAAATTCTATAGCATAGTATGTGGATGTTCGAGTGGCTAGAGCTCTGGCGCTCGGTACCACAGATCTCGGGTTCCAGACCGAGAGGGTGCCATGGATTCGGCATCCACTTTAAACAGTAGGTCCCAGTGATCGTAGAACTTGTAGTATAAATGAATGACAGCGGTGCAGCCTTGCTTATGGCATAAAGATTAATTGTCTCTGTATTGCCAGGTGCATTAGAATGAAATATACCATAAAGTGAAATATATCCAAATAATTTCTAGATCTAAATTGTATACTAATTGTTTCTTAAATAGTATCAATGTGATACCAAAAATAATAATAAAATGAAAATACAGAATGTAATTTGCCATTTACCTATAGAAATTCTACCATTCCACAATTAACACAAATTTATTGATTCGCAAAAAAGAACTCTTGCACTACTAAATTTATAAAAAAAATAATGGGAACCAATCGATAATACAAAAATAATGGGAACCAATCGATAATACAAAAATAATGGGAACCAATCAATAATAATAATGGAATCCAAATATTATGGGAACCTTAAATTTTGTACAATCGAAAAAGGTTCTATTGCTACTTTTATGGAAGTATAAGATTACGGTAATTTTGTTAAACCCAATTCCATCTTCAATAACTAGATTGCAAAAAAAGTGTAAAAAGCCAAAGCAGAAAAAATATCATTATTTATTTTTAATCTCATTTAATTAAAGATATTATCATAAAACAAGTAAATTTATGTTTATCCATATTAGAGAAATTCTTGTGTTTTTATTTTACAGGATCTAATATGCATATTATTAATTTTCTTATCAAAAACTGCATTAGCGTTCCCTATTTTTTTTTAATTATTATTTGGTTGGTGTTCAAGTAGGTTAACTGAGTTCTCGTTATAATGCAAGTACTTTCTTCAGTTTCAGGAGGATAATTAAGCTTTTCTTGGGAATTCCTGTTTAAATTTAAAATTCTAGATAATGCTATAAAGGTAAAAACAAAAAATAATACTTCTTAGCTCATTTTTTTACAACGAATTTTTATTTTTACTAAAAATGTCATTATGTGTCATTATAAAAGTGTATTTACTAAATTATTTTTAACTAGGAAAAATTTTAGCCCCAGGATAATGAAACAGTTGTGATTTTCTTTACAAAAAGTTAAAATATTTTCTTTTTTTTTATAAAGATTTGCTCGTGGCCCAATAATGACGCATACATAAGTGTGAAAATTAGGCTTTTGTTGATAGTATTCATTTAAGTCATAGCTTTGAAAAGAGATTGTAATAAATTGGCTTGTATTAACAATCATTGGGCCAGGTAGGCTATTTTCTTAAATTTGACAGGCACACATATGTTAATTTTTATTGAAAGACATTTCTTTTGTCTCGCTTCATCGTACAGAGACACTGATATACCAAAATTATATTTTATTAGCTCTTACATGTTTCAGACATTGCAAAAACCTTGGTTTCTTTGGACAAAATAAGGTCTAAAGGTTTAAAACCGCAATAAAATGTCATCTGAGACAGGGCTTAAATATAAAGAAATATATAAAGGTCAAAAGTCCGGGTTTTGTCCTAAGCCTCAGCTTTTCTTTTGATTATTAATAAGCATTATTATATAAAAAAGAATGTAATTAAAAAAAAAAATTTAAAAGTAAATTTAAAAAAAATAAAATTTAAATTATATTAAAAAATTAAATTTCAGAAATTTAAAAAATAAATTATATTAAAAAATAAGATTTAATAAATATTATTGGTGCATATTTATTCTACAGAAAGCTATTTATAATCAAAATTAACCAAAAATAATAAAACCATAAATTTCTAACTTATGTTTATTTTTTATCCCAAATGCTTGATATCGACATCCAGACAAAATCCACAAACCCGTGTATTATCATGGAAGGAAGAAAAGAATGGGTAGCTTCTTTAGTGAGGGGAGCACCTTCGGAGCACCAGTATCTGACTTAACTCCATGTCGTTGAAGAAGGAGGGCAATGCCTTCTGCGAGGAATTTTACGGGTAACAACTCCCCATTGTATATGATAAGACTAGGAAAACTCCCACCAGATAGTTCGACTCACGAGGCAAGATGCTGAACGTCACACACGCCATCGAGTCTCTTCGTGTTTTGAAACAGAGTCTACAACAAAGCCGCCCTCGGATTGAATCCCAGCCTTAATTCTTACCAACAGTGCAAGTTGATACTAAGTCATGAGTCGGCCTGTGTTTATTTATTCAAAACCTTCTATTACCTCACACTCTCCCTATATATCTTGTTCAAATTTTCAATCCTTAATAAAATAATTTTTATTCATCCACTCAAGTTCAAGTACATATTTTTTTGAACTTGTAGTGGATGACACTGGATGTTAATACAGTTTTTTCAAGTATTAATTCATTAATTAAATTTAATTTTAATAAAATGTAACTAAAATAAAAAATTTCTTTTTTTCAAATATTTTTCAGATATTAATTCAGTAATTAAATTTAATTAATTCATTTTAGTTTTTTTTTTAGATTACCAATAGATGGCACCAGATAAACTTAAAAGAATTAATGAAAATTATTTATAAAGGACTTCCTGCAATATAGTGAGAAAAAAAGGAAGGAATTGACTTTTAAAAAAAAAATAATTTTATATTACTTGTTTATTTCTTAACTTGCTTTCTTAGAATCTGAGAAAGTAGGAATCGGCGACTGTCGCCATCAGTAAATAGCCTTCTGAATTCGTTTATCATCTATTTTAATATATACTAAAAAAAGGTTTTACTATATTTTATCTCATTTTTACTAAGTATTTTAGGGCGAAAACGGAATCCAAAATTGAAATAACAACCCCAATTTCATGATATGAAACTTGCACTTATCTATATTGATCTGAAAGTTATTAAATATAACATCAAAATTACACCGTGTCTTCTGGCTATGAATGATACCGTCTGAATATTTCTATCAAAAATTCATCTTTTATGAATTCTTTCAATAGTCAAAAGAAGCTATCTACATCTCAAGAGAGATCTTACCGATTTTGATTTCACATTTTATGGTTAGGATAACTTTCATAAAGTAAAGAACTCTTTAGAAATCACTGAAACTCTTTATTTTACCAGACATTTTTCTTAGAATTGAAATAATAAAATTCGAATGTCTTTTTTGAGTATTCACTTGAAATTCTTTGAATCAAACTAGAAGGTAATATATGTTAACATTTTTCTTATGGCAACTCATTGATTAATAAAGGGTATTTCTAACATTAAATTTATATTTTAATAACAAGTCCAATATCAGTTTTTACAAAAGTTAATTAATGTAAAAGTTAAAATTAATGGTAGATTAGTTATTAGCTATGCCTATAAAAATGCCCATCTATCAGTAGGCAGACAGCCATGGCCCACCATGGAGCTGTTGCTCAATGAAAAAAAAAAGAAAAGATATAAAAATGAATAATACAGAAATATAAGGAAGCATCTATAGTGAAAATATATTTAACAGTTTAAAAATACTCGATTTATAATAAAATGTTTTTTAAATTATAGGGTATTATAATCATATTATCAACGATATATAGTTAATTATTTGAATAATACGAAAATACAAAATAGTGTTAAAATCCGATTCCAAATTGCATTTGATTTTTTTAAGGAATCTGTGAAGAGGAAATAAGTATTGGAGTTTTTATTATTTTCTAGTTATTGTAATTGAATTGCTAATTACTCTGACTTAAAGTCTTTTACAATGTTACAAACTTTGCTTACAAGGAAAGTATTCACTTTTCAATATGCTCTCAGGTTAGCGTGATAAAGGACGAAGGTTTGGGATTCACTGGGTAGCGATTATGAATTTGTCCCATCGACATCTGCTTTGTAAGAGTTTCTGAATTTTCTAAATGCAACGTCATTTTAATTGCATTTGCTTCTGAAATACTCAAACTGAAAGAAAAATATTTACGATTATCAGGAATTATTTATAATATGATATGGGGTGGACTTCGTAGTAGTATGGGGTTGAAAAAAGGTGACTTTGAAGTTCTCGTAATAAAATAAGATGCATTCAAGTTTCAAAAACACCATAAAACGCAAAACTTAAGAACGATATGAATACAAGTGGGATAAGAAACAACAAAGCAAAGAAAAATTATGCAATCAAATAACCGATGGTCTTAAACCGATAGAACAAATGAAGTCAATATGAATACCAAACCTCTACTAATTCTTTCGTACCTCTACTAATTGTTCGTAAGCTGAATTCAAGACTTTAATGTGCAAACATTTTGATCAATAAAGAACAAAAATATTCAATTATAGAAAGTTGAAAGCACAGACTATAGTGTTAAACATTTTACTCTAAAACTAGGAACCGATTTTTAAAATGAATACCTTGTATATTCATTTGATAAAAGCATTCATAAATTTATGATTAATAGCAAACAAATAGATGTTTTCAATTCCTTCTATTAGCTCACACTCTCCTATATATATCTTGCTCAAATTTTCAATCGTTCATAAAATACATTTTATCCATCCATTCAAGTTCAAATACATTTTTTTTACTTGAAGTGGATGATACTGATGTTAATACAGTTTTTTTCAAATATTAATTCATTAATTAAGTTTAATTAATTAATTTTTAGGGGTTTTTAGATTTAAGTTTCATATATATACCCATAGATGGCACCAGATAAACTTAAAAAATGAATGAAAATTATTTATAAAGGACTTTCTGCAATAGAGTGAAAAAAAGTAGGAATTGACTTTAAAAACAAATTTTATGTTACTTTTTTTTTTTTGTATTCTTTTACAACAAGAAGAGCAGATGAATCAGCATTTAAACATTGTTTTCCTCATCACTAAACTTCGACATCAAAAACTCATGAAAGAAAAATAAATATCGTCCACCAATTAATAGATCTTATACACAAGATCAGTGAATGAACGACCCGTCTCATTCCATTTCTTGATTCGTTCAATCTCTATCATTCAAATGACCGCCCCGAAGGCAGTCAGTACACGGAGTTCAATCAGCTGGTCGAAAGTGGATGGTGTGGAAAAGCTTCTTCAAGCCATCACTCACTGGTACTGAGATACTAATTTCAACACTTCTCCGAGAATCGATCCGACATCCCTCGGGCATTTAATTGATTCGATCGATTCACCGGATCAGAATGAGATTACGATATTCTTTTCCTTATCTAAAGAATGAGTCATTGTTTCTTTTACCACAACAGTAAAGGGAAATGTGAGCATGAAAAAAAGTAGTGATTTGTGGTCTTGTAAGAACCATTGTGGCGTTATATTAATTTACTTACATGTCAATTTCATGCACTCTTTTAATACATCTATTGAAAGTATTTTAGTAATTTGATTTTTTTGAATCAGTTTAAGTTGAAAATTAGTTCCCATTAATTTATTTTTTGAAAATAAATTTAAAGAATAAATAATTTTCTTAAGTCTGTGTGGTGAATGAAATATAGAAAAATTAGCATTGGCTATACTGAGCTAAAAATGATTGTCATAAAAAGTTATTTTTAAAATATTACGTTAACAAAATGAGAGATTATTTTAATAACTGAGTGAATAGTTAAACTAGCGAAAAAGCCAGTTTGTGGTATTCTGCATAAAGATGGTTATTATGTGAATTACTTTTAGTAGTTGACTCAATGAAGGAGGAAAGGGGGGGCTTCTATTGTAATAGAGTACCAGTAGTTAGAAGTTTGACTTAGCTCCATGTCGCTGAAGAAGAAGGGCAGTGACTTCCGGGAGGAGGACTGTTAAGGAGAACTACCCCCATTTGAGTATCGTATGGGAGAAAACCCGGAACACTCCCACCAGGTAGTCCGACTAGCGAAGCTGCTGAACATCCCAGACACCCTCAAATCTTCTCGTTTTTTTTGAAACAATATCTACACAACAAAGCCTTGTAGTTAAACCTTTGCCCTAATGCTCACCAGCCTTGAGTCGGGCACAATTGAAAATTAATGGATTATTTTCTGTGGGTGTGAATTTATATCACCGATCTAGTTTTAAAAGTGAAATTTTAAATCAGTTTAAAAAACTGATGTACGCATTCAGATTCAGAGTGGAATTAAAAATTGAATTATCATGTGTCAGATATATCGATTAATTTCTCACACCATTTATTTATATATCCAAATAATCTCACACGTTTCATCATCTACAGAAATGAAACAAAATAGGGTGCTCCATCGAAAACAAAGCTGCACCCTCTTCCCTCCCTTCCATTAGGGACACGACAACAACAACAACTGAAAGAAAATTATCACATCCTATGGAACTAACAAAATAAATATTTTTTAAATAAGGAAAGGCATGTTAAAAACATATCGGATAAGAGTTCTATAAAATATATTAATTGATTTCAAAAAATGAAACAAAATATAAACATAACAGTAAATTGCTGTGAAAAACACAACAAACATTAGTAATAAAAAGAATTTCCTCCCAACTTTGAGAGACTATTGATTTTATTTTTTTTAAATTGTAAAAGATTATGGAGAAAGAGTGTGAGGATATTTCTTGATTTCGAATCTGCAACAGATATTAATTATTTTATAGCTTTTAAAGATCTCAATATTTTCATAATTTCCTTAGTTAGCAGAATGCAACTGATATATTTATTAAATTTTCAAACTCATAAGTAATTAAATAATTGAATCAATGCACTAAAAGTTCTCCAAATATGTTTTAACTGTTTTACAATGAAATCGTAAGCTCAAAAAGTAATGGTATAGATGCCAAATAACTGACATTAATCAAAAATAAAAACCAATTCTTTATCTCTCTCTATATTCCAGCTTCAATATTTCTTGTATATATCATTTCACATATAAAACACTTAAGTTGTAAATAATAAATAAATAAACATTATTTATACTATTCTACTGAATATATTACTTCAAATAAACTTCTGACTCTATTTACTTAAGTAATATACTATGGTAAATAATATTACCAATTTATTGCTTTTCAATAAATGTAAATAGCGAAAATATTAGAAAGCAGTAGAAGTTTCATTATTTGCTGTCTTCATCATTTCTTTTAGAATATTATTTAACAAAAAAAAAATTATTCATTTTTTTAAAATAAATTCTGTGCATATTAAAATAATGTAATCGTGCTTCCTCCTACACACTAGCAAGAGCGTCCTTCTTTGGCATACATGAAAAAGGGTCAATTGGCCTCAGATTTTCACCCGGAAATGTTCAGTTTATTGCTTTTCCCCTCCCGAGAGGAAGTATATTTAACGTATCTCGACACATTAGTTGGCCTACAGACTCTCCTCGGAGGAGAAATACATTTCACTCACCAATAATTCTGGTTTTCAGCTTAGAAATGGAGTCCTTTCACGAATATAAGTATATATTTCTAAATGTGTTAAATATAGATGTCAATCCTATAATCAGTGGTGTTTGTGCATGGTATGTAAATACAACTGTGAGTTCTCAAATCTGTGCCTCAAGTATTCTCACCCAGTTACAATCTGGCTGCCCAAACTGTACAATAATATAAAATTCTTATTATCAATTAATTAAAGTGAACTACAAAAATCCAGTTAATTAAAAGATCTTGTATAGTTTTTATTTAAAGTAATGAGGCATTGACATTTAATTCGCTGTTTATAATAAATGCCATTAAATTATAAATGGTAAAAATAAAAAAAAACTAAAATGTGTTTTAAAAGTGTAAATATAAAATATATTTTCAACGAAACTTTCCTTTTTTCACGGAAACAACTTTCAACAAATATGAAAGACAAACATCCATATTTTGTTAGGAATTTTAATCCCTGTGGCAATATCTGCATAAATATTTCTTTCTCATGCCTTTTGCAATTTCAGAGTTGCAGTTTGCATGAAAGTTATTTTTCCAGATTGAAAACAATCCCCCCATTCTTAGATCCTCCAAAAGTTGTTTAGAGGAAAAACAAGCACATTTGAAAACACTCTATGTTTTGCATTCAAATTTTAAAAATACAAATAGAAACTGCTCGAATCTTAAAAATACGTCATGTCAGTGACTACAAAAAGCAAATAATATCTTTTAGTGCAAATAAGAAAGTAAATATTTACTTTAAAAACCTTCTCATTGAAATTTAAAAGCATTTCTCTCTATGTATTTTTGAGTATATGTTCTTTCAGCAATATCAGAGCACATAAAAAACATTTTTATTTTTGTGTAATATTTATTTTACAATTGTTTTGTCAAGCGAAAATGCAATAAAAAAGTCAAATAGTTTTGGTTTGGGTCATTTATTAAAATACTTTTACCAATTGTTATGATACCAGTCACTATTTTAAAACCACAACAAAATATCTTTCATATCTTTTTTTCAAATATTTTTTTTTTTCTGTTTTTTTCTTTTTTGAATTTCTGGAAAACAAAGATTTTAAAAAAAAAGATGTTTGGAAATTTTATGTATTACAAATGTTGTATATTTTCTGTTCTTTAAAAATATTTTAAATATTGCGACATTATTAATATTAAACTTGAAAAATATATTGTTATATTAAATACATGACATTATTTATGCAAGATTAAAATCATATTAAATTCAATTGAAGAACACTAATAAAATAATAAGTAAATAAATAATAAATAAAAAATTAATTTTATGATACAAATAATTTTATTTTAAAAACCATGCCAAAAAATATCTTTTTCATAAAAAAAAAAGTTTTTTTTATCCCCTCTTTTTTATTATTAAATACAAGATAAAAAACACTACAATTTTCTATTTAGAATATAATTAAAATAATTAAATTATAATTAAATTTTAATATAATTATAATTAAAATTAAAATTTTCTATTAATACTTTCACTAATTTTCTATATAACTGAACTAATCATTGCATATTTTTTATATTTATCTTTAAACAATTTTAAAAAATTACAACATTATTAATATTAAATACGCAACATTACCCTAACAATACACACATGGAACATGCTAATAATTTATAGTAATAATGTTAGTATTAAACATGCAACATTTCACTCACAGCCTCACTATAGGGTCCACTGCTATGCTGCTTATCTGAAAATAAACAGTTCAAACTTTTATCTGGTTCCGTGTCATTTCTTCAGGCTGTACTTGGGTTGTTAACTCCATAAAGTTCTTCTTGATAAGTAATCCCCCTCCTTTCACTATCCCTCGGTAGGCAAATGCTTTAGTGGCAGAAGGTGGTAAGGGTGGTTATATAAGATAATAAAGGAGAGTAAGAAAGGAAGTTATATTGAAAATATTTAAAGCCTTATCAAAATATATACAAAAAGGTGTTATGATATATTAGGCTTCCAGTTGAGAGTTATAAGACATTTTCCACATGAGAAGTGCTTCATGAATGCCGCATATCTCTCACGTGGTTTGTCTGTATTTCCAATTCTGGTATATATTGAAGGTTCCTCTGGGCATAAGTTTCTTCTTTTATACGAACTTGGGCACACATTAATTTATTAAGGTTGAAACTAAGCTTTTAACATTATTGGTAAACTATTTCCTTGACTTTTTTTTTTCTTTTCTTCTTATTATTTAAAGCAAATAAATGCAATTATTACTCGTGGCTCAGTGACAACCGCGGCTGGTGATCATTAGGTCTGAGGTTTAATCCGCTGGCTGCTTTGTTGTAGACACTGTTTCAAAAAACGACCGAGGCATTTTGGAATGTTCAGCATCTTGCCTCAATAGTCAGACTAACTGGTTGGATTTTCCACGTTTTCTTCCAGATACGCAAATGCGCGATAGTTCTCCATAAAAGTCTTCCTGGAAGACACTGCCCTCCTTCTTCCAGTGACATGTAGCCATGTTTGTTTGCTCTATTACAACAAAAGCCCCCCCCTTTCCCTCCATTCCCATGAAGTCTCTATATCATGAGATGTTTTATGCAGGACTTCACAGGACACTGAGAATTATACCCACAATAAATAGAAATGCAATACCCGTTTTTATAATATTTAACAGTTATATGTGACTTATGTATTTCTGAACATCTGTGAACGTCGTGTTCTACTATGTAATGCACATGTAACAGACAGCTGGCGGTGACGCGGTGAGAATATCACCTTCCGGAATAACCTTTAGAGGTAACTCCCTGCATTTGCTTGTCGTATGGAAGAAAACATGTTTAAAGTTATAACTTCCTCTATTTTAGATATAATTATTGTCTTATGCTTTATTTGTGAAGGAATGTGGAAGAGATTTTAAATCATTGATCATGAGTAATTGAGATCATTAAATTTCTTCCCTTGTTTAAAAAGCGTCTCTCTTTAAAAAATAATATTTAAAAAGAAACAATTTTTTTTTGTGTTTTTGTATGTCGGATCATAATAAATTGGCCAGATAATTGGCCAAAGCTTATAAGTTCGATTTTTACACTCAGAATTAATTAAGGTATAATTAATTAAAAGCTAAACTTCTTAAAATGAAGTTTACTTATAAGCTTCGCTAATTACGCTTCAACTAAATGTCTGCTTTTTTTTAATTTTTATCATTTTCTCAAAAAGCTTTGTTTTGATTATCAGATATATTTTAAGTCTTGATTTGAAGCAGACCTCAATATTATTCTTACCTAAATTTTTACCTTCTCAAATGAATGTGAAATACTATTTTAAATCAAAATAAATTAAATAATTTTTGGGTGAAGGGAATTTTAATATAATTCTTGATATAATTAGATAAATTCAAAGTGTTTAATTTTATTAGATATTATTAACAGTAATTTTTTTAATATAGAAAAGAAGGAGTTGTATCTTTTGCCATCTCTGTACAGAACTATGAAGAATCAATTTAAATTGCTGACCTTTTAATGATTTCAGATGCTACAGCAATATATCAATGGCATCTCTTGAGCAGAACTTCGATAGCTGCCCTTTAAGGAATAATAATGATAACTTTGAGGGGGAACAGATCTTCATTTGTGTGTCGCACTGAAGAAAACCAGGAATATTCCAAGTTTGCAGCCCTAACTATCATATAAGATCTCGGGCTAAAATCTTCAATGAGTTTACTAATTTTGAAAAAAAAATCAGTAATATCATAAGTAAAAATCAGTAATCAGTAGTATGCATGGCATTATTGGAACTGAACTTGTGTTTTCTTAAACGCTATTTTTGTTTGTTTGATTTCGTTTATTGGTGGGGTTGCATATTTCCACTTGTGTATAGCCACTGGCCAATAATGAAGGGTGAACATTGCCTTCTAAGAAGGATTTTAGGAGTAGTTACCACACATTTCCGAGAAAATTTAGAAACTTGCATCTAGCTCTCAACATTATCGATTCTAGGAAATTAAACATGCTATCTCTGTCATCCTCTTGTCTTCTCGTTTGCAAAACCCTGACAGCAACGAACACCAGTATTGAATTCGGGATGAATCTACTCTTGTGCAACAGTTGTAAATATATTTATTGTGTCTAATCTAATCTAATCATAGCCAGTGTCTGTTGGTAGAAGTCTGACTTGGCTCGCGTAGCTAAAGAAGGAAGGCAGTGACTTACGGGAGGTGTTTAGGGAAATACCATGCATTCGTATCATATGAGAAAACCCCAGAATACTCCCACCAGGTTGTCCAACTAACACGGCAAGATGCTGAACATCACAAACGCCATCGAGTCTCCTCTTGTTTTGAAACAGTGTCTACAAAGAGAAGCCACCAGCAGTTGGAGCTCAGACCTAATGCTCACCAGCGGAGCACGTTTGCCACAGAGCCACGAGTCGAGCGTACATATATTTTCTGGAAGTAATGAGACAACTAACTTTTATTAAAAGCTCTCTGAAACTAAACTACAATTAAAATTTTCAATAATTATATATTAAACATATTCTAATATATTTTTGTATTATTTTACAATTTATTTTATCATTTTTTTTTTATAATTTCAAAATCAAACTTTAAAACTGTTATTTTATATAAATATCAAGTTATATTTAAGAAAAATCCACAATATATTTATTTTTTATTTGTAACGTCATAAAATTCTGTATTCAAATATCAGAAAGTTTTCTATTCATTTACTATGGTACAAATATCCACATCAGCAAAATCTTAAATGCTTATTATTAATCTTATCTAAGCTTGATATTTAGACTTTCAAATATATTCAACACTAATAATTTTCCAGCCTTAATTTCTTCATTTCAAGACTTTACATTCTACATAAAATACGCTATATTCCACTTTAAATCTCTACTTAGTGTATACAACTAATTATCTCTGCAAATTTCAATAAAATTATCAATACGATAAGATGTTTATTTCAGCATTTGGATAAGCATTTTTCAATATATAATACCTTAACACAATACCACCTGATAGTTTATTATACAGAAATAACTGGTGTAGGCTTTCTTGCCAAATTTATATTAAATACTCCAATCCACTACATATTTATCTAATATAAAAAAAAATAAAGGGATTCACTGTGTTGTAAAGGAAAGCCCTATAAACAATGATATGAAAGCTTGGGCTGAAATCTATAGATCCTATGCATTATCTATATTTGTTCATGCAAAGAATAATCCAATGTTTTTCTCTCTGCCTATTTCTGCAATGATCCAGGAAAACACATGTATTTTCACTTATACCTTACTTATCATTCATAAATAGTTATTTCTCAGCATCATGCTTTAACATTTTTAATATGCTTTACTAACATTAAGTCACTTGGCAGAAATTACAATTAGTTCCATGTTAAATATTTTGTAATAAAAATTGCGAAATTATAAAAAAAATTATTGAAAATTTTGTATAAAAAAAGTCTCAAGCATTTTTAAAAAAAAAAAAACTTTAAATGTTACTTTTATGTAGATTTCTTTCACGTTCACATTTTTTTCAATTGGAATGCTTACTATAATTTAAGTGTATTTAATTTACAACAGTACAGATTTAAGACAATCAATATTGTTGAATCAACGCTCAAGGAAAATAGACTGCTAAAAATAGAACAGTCAGGAATGCACACGAATTCCTGCAAAGACAGGAATCTATACAAGAGTATCAGATAAAAGTTATATAAAAGACATGTTTTTTACTGAGAGCACCACAATGAGTGCACTGTGCAGTAGTTCACTGTCATTAGGCTTGGTTTGGTTTGTCGCTCTACGGTCATTTTGTGCACACGAAGGCTAAACCGACCGGGACCCTAATGTTTAAAGTGTTTCGAACCACTAACAAGCATCCATACCACTGCCAGGGATTCGAAAAGCCTCCCAACGGCTCGAGCGCTAGCCAATTGGCCATCAGGCTGCTGCACTATTTAGGAGAATACTGAAGCTTTATATCTAAGTTTTCTACCAAGTCATTCATATTCTCTGTTAAATAGCTGTTTGTATTTCGTCTAGATTTATTCTAGAGGCCCCATATCTTAAGAGTAAAAATCGCTGCAGAGATGCTACATCAAATCCAAAAGAGATTGCAATTTACCATATGTGTTGTTTACTGATGAATCTATCTTCAAAGTTTGCGATAAAGTTAACAAACGTGTTGAAAAAGTTAATAGACTTGTTAACAAAAGTTTAAGAGCCTTAAATTTGTTGGAAAGTGCAACGAATTTATCGAAAATAAAAGACACATCAAAATTTAACTTATCATTAAGGATACACAAAAATTAAATCAATCCATTATTTTTTTTTTTCGTAAAACTGAAAATGACATTATATATTTCCTTTGACCTCAGAAAACTTATATAGTTTCTCCAAATTTCATCTTTTAGTAAAAACAACCCTCTACCACATTTTGATTGAAATGTTATTGAGTTTTTAAATAAGACCTTTCCTGTACGTCGAGAATCGCAAAATGAATTTCACTGCTTAATCTCCTGAATCTTCTGACATAACGTAATTGGATTTTTTTCTTTCTTGGAGGTTCATTAAAATGAGTTCACAGATGTGGATAATTGTTTTAAAAGCACCGAAAATGTTACTAAATAATTAGTAAGAGATCGATTACTATTTGGACATCTGCAAAAGAAACTAATGTTGCTTAAATTTAATTTCATTAAACTGCAAAAAGAAACTTGATACACACTTTTAGTACAACTAATATTTGAAACTAATCATGTGCTAGCCTTTCAGTTTGAAATTTCAGTATGAGACATTAATTTTGGATATTTTTAGCTCGAAACGCTATATCATTTAGGCTGTGGAGATGATCATGCATAAAACATTAAATGCACTTAGGAAAATTAAAATAAACTTACTTAAAAATAGTTCACTTATATATTCAAATACAGATTCAAATTTGTCTAAACATAAGAACACATAACGTTCAATAGAAGGATTGCAAGTCAGTTATTTGTATTTCCCCTTATATCGCAATTATAGAATATGTAGATTATGCTTATTATACTATATTATTAGTAAAAACTTATTCATATTATACTACATTACTAGTACGAAACTTATACATATTATTCTGTTATTCTTAACTATCAAATGAAAAAAAACTCACAAGTTAGCCAAGATAATAAATATTTCCATTTACCTAAAAGCACTTTCAACGATTT
Organism: Caerostris extrusa; assembly: GCA_021605095.1. NCBI lineage: Eukaryota > Metazoa > Arthropoda > Arachnida > Araneae > Araneidae > Caerostris > Caerostris extrusa. The sequence continues at coordinate 4,589 of BPLR01013786.1, read as the reverse complement.
TATATTAAACAATTTTTGACATTTTATATCAAGACAGGAAAACACGAATATCAAGCAAAAAAAAATTTTTTTTTTTTTCAGTTTTTCAAAAATTAAGCAATTAATTATATTTAATTATATAAAAATTATTTTATTCATTTTTCTGCATACCAAAAAAAAAAGTGTAATTATCTGTTTAAATCAAATAGATATCTGAGCAATCGGAAATCATGAAAATTAAACCAGCTTTATCATCAACAGCCCTGTCTTCGATAATTGGTGGAATGACTGCAACTACTGCTTAATTTGCTAAACATGTTTAATTTAGAAGTAGCATTCATTACATTACGATTGACGCTAAATTTCAATCATTTCCCCTTTAGATAATTTCATCTCATTTACCTATCGTGATAAATCAATTAAATAATTAGAAATCCCTTCAGTTCATATTTTTAATTAGATTGTAAAATTGGTTTCATTATTTAAGTTATTGCCATCCATTTAATTAATCTAACTATTTAGTTAATATAATTGAACATGTAATTTACAAAATTAACTCAATATAATTTAATGCGTGCATTATAGTTAAAATGTTGTTTTTATAATAAAATAAAAATAATAAAATCGATAAAGTTTTTATCGGATTTTTGCAATTCAATGGTCACTATGGTGGATTTGTTACACAATCCACACTCTAAAAACGGAAATAGAGAATAACCTGTATGAGTCTAATCAAGCGTAATAACTGATAAAACGAGCAGTTTGTCACAATCACCCCTCTAACCTCTCCAAATCTCTTTGATAATTAATGACTGCAGTGTATGAAGTAGAGGAAAACTAACCATTCTACTCTAGCATACTAGCTAGTGGACTGCTATTGAACTAACTAGTGACTCAGGGTAGCTTGCGCAATTAGAGTGCAAGAGGAGCTCCCGAATCCGTTGGTGAGTGTCCATTACACTCACTGATTCAAGAAGCAGGGAGCACTGATAGCATTTTGACAGAGGTGTAAAAAAGCATTCCATCCATCTGATGTTTTTGTGTTGGGACTAATATTCAATGTCTGGCAGTGCGGATAGACACCCCATGAGTAGTACTCACACGGATGGAGGGAAAGTGAGCAGCTTCATTGTGATGGAACGCTAGTAGGTAGAAGACTCACTTACCCCAGAAGGAGGGGTGGTTTCACCCGAACCCCCCCCGGTAGCCCAACTAACGAGACAAGATGCTAACATCATAAACGACAGCGGAGTGTTTTCGTTTTTTTTGAAACAGTGTCTACAATAACGCCGCCATCTGATTAAACTAATGCTGACCCGGCGGCACACGTTGCCAGTGAACCACGAGTCGAGAATCTCAAATCGATCTTGAGACTACTACTACTAGGCTACTTGGTGTGGATTTTTCCCGCGCCACGACACTCAAAATACAGGGGCAATTGCACTTAAAACGTCTTGCCGAAGGTATTATCCTTTCTTTTACTCCCTAAAGCAGCGTCCAGACCGAGGTGAGAATAAGAGGCGAGCAGTTTTCGTACCGAACCTCTCAGTTTGAAATCGAAAACAACCCACGTTATCTCTGGCTGTGAGTGACACTGGTCTTAAATAGGTCCCTTTGATTTGCATAAAAAACAGATTCTTAACAGAGCGAGGTCGAGACACACGATTTTCTGGTAGGGTTCTGTCTGGACTGGTTTTTAATGTGTTCGCGAATGGAATTCGCTCTCGTCTGGACGGGGATTAAGTAATGGATTCTTACGGCATGTATGAGTGTCCATCGATAAAAAGAAAGAAAAGAATAGTACTCATAGAAAAATAAATGATGACGTAAACAAAAAAATAACAAGTTTCGATTTTTATATAATTTTTTTTTTTCTATCAAATCGGTTGACGTCGTGTCCCATTTATGTATTTTCGTAACGAGGGAAAGGTAGGAAATAAAGAAAAGGGCATTGCTTTCTGTGAAGACTTTTCTGGATAAGAGTGCCGCGTTTTCTTGCCATATGGGAAAAAACTCCGAAAAGTTCCCATTATTGAACTTTCTTATCGATTCTGTCAAATTAAATTGAACTAAGTTAAACCGTTAAATACTTTCTAGATCAAAGTAACAAAAAACAAATTATGTTTATATCCATTAATTATATGACTTTTATTTATATATTACTCTTGATCACTAATAAACAAAAAAAATATTACACCTTAATCAATTAAAAAATAATATAAATAAAATTGTGCCTTTGAATTAATTGTCTGCATGATAGGACTAGCTAATAGGGATTCTGTCATTATTAAAAGGAATTTGGAAAAAAATTTTACTCAGTATATATATATTTTAAATCCGAATGACAAAAACGTTCGTTCACTTTCTTAAATTTTATTTTTCTAATCACTTTTAATTTACTGTAACAAAATTCTGCTTTCTTCATAAAGTTATTAATTTTTAAATTCGATTTATGGCCCCTTTCAATCAAATATCTAATGAATCGATTTCATTTCTAATAATTACTTTATTTGTTATAATCAGAAACCCTTATGGCAAAAAATAACCTGAAAGCTGAACTCTTCAATATGAAAATTCGTGAAATTTATTGAGTGTATATGCTCTTAGATTGAGTAAAATCATTTTTCACTCCAAATGACAAGAGCAGAAGAAAAAAGAGCTGACGTACCACTTATCTTGCCATGTAATTAAGGTGAGTTCAGTAGTTCTTGATGGACTCCGCCAACAAAGACATCTTCCTCAAAGACGGCCATTGAGTTATTGGTTAGCTTTTAATCTCAATATCTCCTATCTTAACCTCCATTCTGCATTTTTAATTCAGTTTCAGGACCCTCATATTGAATTTCCTGCTTTTGATTTGCCATTCCTTTATTTCTTTTCAGATTTGACGCTTCAGGAGAAAATTTTCAATTTCGATGTATTTAAAGATTTATTATTTAATATTCGATCAGCAGGTTATAGTAAAGTTTTTGTAAGAGATAGTGTGAAATTCATTTTGCTCATAGTGTGTGTAAAGTGCATTTTTAAGTATAGAAGGAAGTTAAAACGGCAGACAAGATGGATTTGCATAAAACGTTTAAAAATTAAATTTTTATAATTAGATTCAATGCAAATAACCATTTCAAAAATATACCTTTGAATCAAGCTTTGTCATATGAAATTCAAAGAATATAATATATATAATGAATATAAAAATATAACAAAATGTAGAGAACATAAAAATATAATTGGCATAAAAAAAAGCAAATATATTGAACATAAAGTCGCAATTATAGGAACATTAAAAGGCAATGTTTAAATTATTTGGTTGTTATTGGTAAATATAGCTCTGTTAGTTGATGATCATTCACAGTTTTCAGAAACAAATATGTGTCACATTCAGTTTTCCCAAAAACTTTAATACAACTTTGCCCAAATTCAAAAGAAAAGGACTTTCAGCGTATGTTTATTATTTTCACACTTCTAGATATGCATCGCTTGAGAAGTTTCGAAGCAAGTCTTTTCGTCGGACGCTAAACACACTTTTCTCGATTCAATTTATTTAAAAAATATATGTACTTTTTATAGTAAATAGCTTTTATTTAAAATTAAATATTCATCAGTTCTATTACAACACACATACTATTTACATCGATATGATCAAATCTTATTTTTCTTAGCTAAGCAATAAAATGATATGTTGTCCATGAATTTATAAATTAGCATAAAAGACAAAATAATGAAAATAATTTTTAAAGAAGAATCTTTTTGGTATTTATAAATATAATTAACCCCATAGTAATTTTGAGTTATCAAAATATACTTACTCTTTTCCTAACTTTTTTTATATAACATTTAGTTCATATGAAGGTAACAAAAGCTAATATAAACAAATTTTTTTTAAAAAATCAATTTTTTTTCACTCTATTGCAGAAAGTCCTTTATAAATAATTTCATTCATTTTTTAAGTTTATCTGGCGCATCTATTTGTAGATATAATACAGCAAAATCTAAAAAACTAAAATTAATTATATAAAAATTTATTTTGTGAATTAATATTTGAAAAACTTTGTATTAACATCCAATTGCCATCACTACAAGTTCAGAAAAAACTGTGGGGCTCGAACGAGGTGGATGAATAAAAGTATTTTTATGAACGATTGAAAATTTGAACAAGATATATATATCTCGGAGAGTGTGAGCTAATAGGAAGGGAATTGAAAAAGAAACATTTAAGTTATTAGTATTCACTTTCTTTAATTATTACTGAGTTTAATGTATTATTTTAAAATTATTTTTGAATATACAAAATTTTACATGCTAAGATCATGCTTCATTTATGCTTTTGTTCATTACGACATGCATTATTTTCTTTTTCCACTGTTAAAATACGATGAATCATTGAACTGGCATTAACCATGGTAAAGAGCTCCTTCAAGTGTCCCTTTTACAGATAGCACAAATCACTAAAAGTGTGATTAATTCTTTTGTAAAAAAAGCCCAGATCTTTTAAAAGTTTTTCTATGTATCCTTTTGGACTTTTATAGGAAAATTATTTAAAAAATATTACTTTTATTACAAAGATTTTATCTAGAGTCTTGCTATTGAATTAATACTACATGAGGTTACTA